>PVLA01007005.1:0-104231 GCA_004027455.1 Hydrochoerus hydrochaeris
GATTTCAAGGTAAAGGCTTTCAGTTTTTGGCCATTTAATATGACACTGGCTGTTGGTTTGTCGTAGATGGCCTTTATCATATTGAGGTAAAGACCATCTATTCCAAATCTCTAAGGGTCTTATCATGAATAGGTGTTGGATCTTATCAAAAGCTTTTTCTGCATCTATAGAAATGATCATGTGATTCTTGCTTTTGACTCTTTTGATATGGTGGATTACATTTATTGATTTACTTATGTTGAACCATCCCTGCATCCCTGCATGCCTGGTCAGAGTGTATAATCTTCTTGATGATTTGCTGCATCCTGTTTGCCAATATTTTATTGAGAATTTTTACATTTATGTTCATTAGGGAGATTGGCCTGTAGTTCTCTTTATTAGTTGGGTCTTTCTCAGGTTTTGGTACTAGAGTGATATGTGCTTCCAGGAATGACTTAGGGAGAATTGCTTCCCTTTCAATTTCATTGAAGAGTTTGAGGAGTGTCGGCATTAAGTCTCCTTTGTATTTCTTGTAGAATTCCACAGTGAATCTGTCTGGGCCTGGGCTCTTCTTTGTTGGTAGGGACTTGATTACATTTTCAATTTCATTAATAGAAACTGGGTTATTCAGCAGTTTTACATCTTCTTGATCCAGCTTTGGTGGTTTGTATGTTTGTAGGAATCTGTCCATTTCTTCTGTGTTATCGAACCTATGAGAGTAGAGCTTTTCAAAATAGTTGTTGATGACTTTCTGTATTTCTACAGGGTCGGTAGTGATTTCCCCTTTTTCATTCTGTATTGCATGAATTTGAGTCTTTTCTTTCCTTTTTTTAATTAGGTTGGCTAGGGGCTTGTCAATTTTATTTATTCTTTCAAAGAACCAACTCTTTGATTCATTGATTCTTTGAATTGTTTTCTTAGTCTCTACTGCATTAATTTCTGCTCTGATCTTTATAATTTACTCCCTTCTTTTGGCTTTGGGCTTAGCTTGGTCTTCTTTTTCTAGCTGTTTGAGATGTAATATCAGGTTGCTTATTTGTGTTCGTTCTGTTTTCCTAAGTGGGAACTCAGTGCAATAAATTTTCTTCTGAGGACAGCTTTCATTGCATCCCACAGGTTCTGGTAATTGTATTTGTATTTTCCTTTGCTTGTAGATATTGTTTAATTTCTTCTTTAATTTCCTCTGTGACCCACTGATTGTTCAAGAGTGTATTATTTAATTTCCATGTGTTTGTGGGGTTTTTGCAGTTACTTTTATCATTAATTTCCAGTTTCATGGTGCTATGATCCAATAACATGCATGGGATAATTTCAATTCTTTTGCATTTACTTAAATATGTTCTGTGGGTTAGTAGATGGTCTATTTTAGAGAATGTCTCATGTACTGCTGAGAAGAATGTATATTCTGATGTTGTTGGATGGAACACTCTGTATACGTCTATCAAATCCATTTGTTCACAGGTGTGATTCAGTTCTGTTATTACTTTGCTGATTTTCTGTGTAGTTGATCTATCCCTTTGTGTCAATGGTGTGTTAAGATCTCCTGTTATAATTGTGTTATTGCCTATTTGATTTTTCATTTCTGTTAATACTTGCTTTGTGTAGTTGGGTGCTCTTGAGTTTGGTGCATATATATTTAAGATTGTTATCTCTTCCTCTTGCAGTTTTCCCCTAACTAGTATGTAGTGACCTTCTTTATCTCTTCAGACCATTCTTAGTTTTAAGTTCACATGGTCTGCAAACAGAATAGCTACCCCTGCTTTTTTTTTAGTTCCTGTTGCATGGAGTATTGTTTTCCATCCTTTGACTTTCAGTCTATGAGTTTCCTTTTGGGTTAGACGGGTTTCTTGTAGACAGCATATGGTTGGACTTTGCTTCTTGATCTATTCTGCCAGTCTGTTTCTTTTAATTGGTGAATTGAGGCTATTTACATTAATGACTATAACTGTCATATATTGGTTTATTGTTGACATGTTATCTTTCTGATGTTGTATCTTAACTTTCCATTCTGTTTAATTGTCTGTCTTGCTTAGTGGTTTTTTCCTATGTGTATCTAGAATGTCTTTCAGTATTCTTTGTAGGTTTGGTTTGGTGATCATGAAGTTCTTCAGCTGTTCTTTGTCATGGAAGTATCTTATTTCTCCATCCATTTCAAAGGACAGTTTTGCAGGGTACATCGTTCTGGATTGGAAGCTGTTTTCTTTAAGGATCTGAAAAACTTCACTCCGTGCTCTTCTTGACTTCATTGTTTGTGTTGAGAAGTCTGCTGTGATTCTGATAGGTTTTCCTTTATAGATGACCTGTCTTTTCTCTCTAACAGCTTTTAATATTCTGTTTTTATGTTGGATTTCTGGGATGGTGATTATTATATGTCTGAGTCTAGTTTTGTTTTGGTTATGGCTATTTGGAGTTCTATATGCCTCACTAATACACATGTCAGTTTCCATACTCATGTTTGGGAAGTTTTCAGCTTTACTTCTGTAAATAGCCTCTTGATATCATTTGTATTGTCCTCTTCTTTTTCTTTTCTCCCTATTAATCTTATATTGTTTTTCTTTGCATCATCTTTCAGCCATTGAATTGTTATTTCCTGATTTCTTGTTACTGTTAGAAGATCTTTCCTTTCCTGTTCACTAGTTGCAATCTTATCTTCGAGGTCTGAGATTCTATCTTCCTTTCATTGAGGCAGTTTTTGCAACTTTCATTAGAGTTTTTGATTTCCTGTATATCTCTTTGGATCTGTTTAATGCATTCTGTTTGTCTCTTAAACTGTTCATTCAGGGATTCTATCATTTTGCTTTGTTCCTCTAATTTTTCAGCTGTGTCTTCATTGGATGCATTCAGTATTTCTTTCACTGCTTTTATCATTTCTTCTTTTACCTGGGAGAATATTTCTGATTTGAGTTCCCTCATAGCTTCCCATACTTGCTTCTTTATTTCAGTTGATATCATTTCATGCATTTCAGGTGTATGTGTTGTATTTTCTTCTATGTACATGGCTCCTAGGTTTTCTTGGGATGGGCTTGGGATGGATGAGATTGCATTTTGGTCTTTAGCTTTGTCATTTTCCTATATTTCTGTATTTCCAGTGATTTTCCAAAGCTTTCCCTCACAGCATGGCACTAGCTTGGCTCCCCCTTTGGCAGGCTTGGCTCCCCTGGTTGAATGATGGTCACTGGGCACAGTTCATTCAAGCCTGTGGAACCTCTGGAGCCTAGTCCAATGACCTAAGGGGGTTGGGCTGGCACCTAACTGCCGGGATGGATGGTCCCAAACTTTTCCCCTTAATGTGTGATTTCATTTCTGTTAGTCTGATTTCCTATCCATAGATGAAGGTGCTACACCGTTTCATTAAAGTATTATCAAACTTATGCATAAAATTGTTATTAAATTTGCTATAATTACTTAATTCTTATTAAGACCTTAAAACAGCACTCTTATAGGTGACACACTAGGCCTTTAAGGATATTATCAGGATTATTAGGGTGTTAAAGTCCCAATTGCCCTTGACCATTACAATAAAAGTTGCTTTAGAAATCTCAGACAAAAAACTCACACTTCTGAAACCCAGTGTATATACAAATATTTCACATAAGGAAACAAATTTATCATGATAAGCAGAGGACTGGGATTCTACTTTCAAAAGAAAATTAGCTTAAATTATAACCAACATCACAGTGTCCTAGGATGGTGACAATAAGATTACATAGTTATAGCTGTAAAGTGCCTGGAACAAGTTTCAATGTTCTCAATATTTGCTAGTTTGTAATGTTATTTCCTTAGCTATATGAGCATGTTTACCTGTTACATTAGTGCCCATTTGGGAGAACTCTCTATGTCACTAAAAGAGGAATTAAACCATAAGTTGCATTTTTCCAACCTTATTAAATTTGGCAAATAGTGGATGAGTTTATACACCTATCAGTATTTATATATTTTAAATAAGTCACTTTACATACTAATTTTCAAGATCATAGCACCATGAAAAGCAGGACACATCTTCAGGCAATGCCTGAATTTGAAAAACACTTTGATAAATTCTCTACTGAAACATAATTTTTAATAGAAAAAAGTTACATTAATTGTTTTTTTAGTCAGATAAAAATGTATTGGTGTGCAATGTAGTTAAGTTATAGTAACTGAAAAGTACAGAAATATTTTCAGGAAATACATTTTCTGTGTTGAATCTAGCACTGCTTATTAATACTAGAGCTTATTAAGTTTTGTGTTATGCACATAGTTTTATATATGTGTGTATGAATCTATACTAGAGTTCCTATATATAAGGCTATGTATTATTAAGAAATATGTTCTTTTCTCATCCTGATGTACTTTGATCATGATTAAGCTAAATAAAAACTGAAGATAAAAGTTTAAGATACCCATAACAATTGTATATAGAAAGAATACACAGGAACAAACAGGGAAAGAATAACTTGCAAAATAATCAAGAAAATAGGACATAATGTCATCAACAACTCAGTGACAATTTCATAAATACTATAGAAGCAATATAGAAATATAACATGGGCTATCCAAGCCTAGCAGTTGAAACTAAATGTGATTTACTAAGCCCAAACCTTTGCATATAGTTTAAACAAAATATTTGAGAACTGAGCAGAATGCACACTGGTTGTAATCTTTTTTTTCCCAAGAATGAAAGTTTGTCTCAGTTTCTTTCATAAGGAATGAGTGAAACACTTTTGGACAGTGATAAGAAGATAAACCTGAACACAACAGAGTCCTTACTTAACCAGAAGAAGAGTCCAGATTGGAACTTATTACCCCAGTCCAGTATCCATGGATGCTTTTTCAGCTGCACACTTGATGTTGGACTTGGTGAGGGGCCAGATGTGAATCTAGGAAGAAAAAATGGTCGATGACTCTGATACCTGAGACTTTCAGCACAATGGTACTGCTGACATAAATAGGAATGTCAAGATATAGATCTTGTTAGAGTTCCTTGGAGACAAAGTTTAACTCTCAGATCTCAGGGAGGGATTTGTCTGTGCCTGGGGCAAGCTATTCTTAGAATTTTAACCTGGCTTTACAAGTCTACAAATAAAAGTGGAGAGTTTGTTGGGATGTTGATGAGTAAGCCCAGTGCAAAAATGATACCTAGGAATGATTAGCCTGGAATATAATAAGCAAGGTCTGTGAAAGAATCAGAACAAAAAGTACTACTGAGAATGTTATGGTGTACGTAGGATATATCATAAGAATGGTTTTGTATAATTTCTGAGCAGAAATAAATTACATGGCAATTCTTATACTAGCAACTAAGTATATTGCTATTGAAACATGCTGTGATAGTCCAAGGAGGAAAGGTGAGAACAAGCTAAAATTAAAGAGCAGAATGTGAATAGGAAGGGCAAATGGATAAGAATCTGAACATACGAAGGATCTTCTCCTATTGTTACTAAGAAGTTACTGCTGAATTACTCAAATTTCTCCAGCAAAAATGGGTCAAAGCATAATTGAGAAGGAAAGAAGAGGTCAATCGAAAACAATGTAATCATAAGCAAGTGGAAAGAAGTTTTAAAGGATAGTGATTCAAGGTATAGCCAAGACATCTATGTTAGAAAAAGGTTAAAGACCCAAAAGGATCCTTGGGAGATCTCTGTGCCACTCAAGGACTCAAAGCAGCTTTGAGAAGCCCCCTGGACAGTACAAATCCTCTAAAATCGTTGGCTGGAGCTTCGTGTCATGTGTGTAAGTTTGGCTCATCTGGGCTGTCTCTGGATCCAGAGACTATAATAAAATACCTTTACTGACCTTTGGACAGTGTGTGGCCCCATGTACGGACTTATGCTGACCTCTGCTGTAAGGCAAAACAAAGCAGCAGCAAATGACTGTGTACCTCATACACTAGTATATGAATCTGGAACATGAGTAAAAATGAGTTCCAAAGGCTTCTGGAATCTTGAAATTTAGGAAGATTGAATAGAGGCGTGATTTTCAGTGTAATTAAAAGCATCTGTGAATACAGTTATCCATAACAAATTCAAAAGTAAAGCAAATAAATGTCAATAGTTTGAAAATTAAATTAGGTGAAAAGAATGAGAAAAGAAATATCTTACAATTCTTGAGGTTGCAAGAGATGTAGCTCAGCAGCACAGTATCTGCCTGGCTAGTGTGAGGTCATAAGTTTGATTCCCAGTACAAAAAGAAAAGAAAACACCTCCTTGAGGTAAAATAAATATCATATAAGTGGATTTTCCTTCAAATTTAATGTCCTTATTATAGATATGTTAGAAAAATACCACTCATTTCAAGAGAGTACAGTGAACTCCAGAAGGAAGAATCAAATTAAATATACCAAATTGAGGAAGAATTCACAAAATCAAGACATGTCATTTTGTGCATGGAACAGTGTCGTAGAATCTTTCATCCCTTAAATACTGTAGCTCTTAATTAGAGAGTAAAAATGTCATATTTCTTTTAATTTCTGTAAACTAATATAATTCAGACACATTTCAGGAAGCAGAAAATCTTCACACCCAATAAAATTGATAAAAAAGATTTTAGAAAACACTTTGCACTTTCTTTTTTACCCTTTAAAATGTACACTCTAATAGCAGAGATACGTTTGCAACTGATTCTAGTGGTTGGAGATGTACACAGCCTACACACACAAAAATGTATACACACTTCAAGAAAGTAAAATAATATGATGTTCTCTCGACAGATGGTGTTACCCTCATATGGGGACCCTTGAGAATGTTGTTTGTCACAGAAACCCCACTGCTCTGCCAGCACTTAGAGAAAAAATTGAAAATGCATGTGCAGCAATCTCAATGACCAAAGTTACTCAAAGAGAAGTTTGCCATACTAATAAATACCTGGAAGCTAATGAACACCACTTTGAGCACTTCTTGTAAATGTGAGGACAAAGGTAACTTGTATTAATCTTATGAAGTCTCAATAAATTTAGTATTAAAAAATTTATGCAAGTTTTTCTTTTCATAGGTATACATACTCAAGCAAAAATTTCATGAAAACTTTTCTTCAGCTGTAAAATTAGCCAGTTCATAACTATGCAGTGTAAGAACTGTAGGTATTACAGAAAGGATGCTGTGACATTTTATATGAGATTTTGTTAAGACAGAAACCAGCCTAAGTACCTCTACTAAAGGACATAAGAAGAAATGCAATTTCAAGAGTGGCAGAGCCTTACTAAATTATTCTGAACATAATTGTTCACCAACTTATACCTCCACATGGTTTTCTTGGAGAGGCCAAAAGCACTGGATAGTTTCTGTGTCCTAACTAATCAGAATGCTAAGAAAGAAGGATTTAGCTGATTGGGTCTTTTAGAAATTATAATAAAAATGAATATAGCTAAGATTAAATAGTTTGATGAGCAATGGCACTGAGGTAACAGCCATCTGGGTGTTGATAATGAAACTTAAAATTGAATTAGTTCAATTCAACAAACATTTTTTAGTTTTGTATGCAAGACTGTAGAATTTGGGGAGATATAAAGATGAACAGTACAAAATTTTTTAAACATTTTCTTCATGACCTGGAAGCCAGGGATAGAAACATCATAAGAAATTTTAAATCATAGTCTTGTATACTCTCAACCCTCCTAATAAATTTCCTTTTGATGGTAGAATCTGAGGAGGTCTTCAAAGCAGATAGTATTTAAAGAAGTCCTTCATTGGAAATAGATTAGAAACAGAGCAAAGAGAAAAAGAGTGAGTATGTTGTTGGAACAACAGGAAATCATGTTGAGTAAATACAGAGTCACAGACTGAGAAAACAATCTGACCAGAGTATTGGGGGATAATTGTGTAACCAAGCCCCAAGATGAGGACAAGAGTTTTGTTCTGTAGGAAACAAATTGCTATCATGGGCTTTTAAAAATTTTTATTAAAAAAGTAAAAACAAAAATTCATAACAAAACAATAGAATAACAATAGTTAATACACTGCATATTGTTAATTTCAAAGTAGTTACTCAGAGTACAAGATATGGACATGAAAAATTCTCCAAACAATATTAGCAAAAACCTTTCTTTTTAATGAACTAAGAGAAACTAGTGCTAAAACTATCTTGTATTTTTTCCTTTGTTTTCCTTCCTTTCCCCTTTTCCTCACCCTAGTTTCTCTTTCCTTTTGAACAATTCTTTCCCATTTCATACAATATCTATTATATATTTTGGAAAGAAAAATCTAGAGAGTGGGAAAAAATTTTAGCCAGATGTCCCTCAGACCAAGGATTTATGTCTATAACATATACATAAAGAATTGAAAAAAATCAGACTTTAAGATCCAGTCCAAAAATGGGCATCTGAAATGAATACACAATTCTCCAATCAAGAAACACAAACAGCAAATAAATATATGAAAAAATGTTCAACACTGTTAGTCATTCAAAAGATACAAATTAAAACAATGCTCAGATTCCATCTCAGAAAGAATAGCCATCAAGAAACCATCAATAACAAATGCTGAAGGGACCTTGGGGGAAAAGGAACGCTTTTATAGTTTTGGTGGGAGTGTAAACTGGTGCAGCCACTGTGGAAGTCAGTGTGGTAATTCCTCAAAAAAAAAAAAAAACCTAAAATTATAGGTCTCATTCTATCCAGCTATTTCTTTTCTAGGTATCTTCCTAGAAGAATTAAAAACATCATACCACAGCAATATGTGTGCACTCATGTTTATAGCAAACCCAACTTGTAATAGCTAAATCTTGGGGAAAAAAAACCAAAATTCCCATCAACTGAGGAATGGATAAAAAATAGATGTGGTCATTTTATGCATTGGAGTACTATTCAGTCACAAAAAGGATAAATGAGATAGTTATAGGGAAATGGGTGCAACTTGGGATCCTATTTATAAGTGAAGTAAATCAGATTTACATGCGTAAACATCATATTGTCTCCTTGGCATGAGAAGTTGAAAGAATAGATATGGGTTTTTGAGCAGAGAAAAGATGTAATTAGATCTGTATTTTAGACCAAGTGTTCAAGCAGACATGCATGGAATGGATGGCAGCCAGGAGTGACTGCCACAGGAAGCCACCTCTGGAGACTGCTGCAAGATTCTAGTTAAGAGGTCTGAAGGGAGGGAGGACGAGGTGCTGGATGCAAAGTCAGATGGCAGCTAGAAGTAAGAATCAGAGAGCCAGGTGGCTATAGAGATGATAAGAAAAGATGGAAATGATGAATTCTGGAGTTACTGTAATTGGAAAATACACAAAAGTTGCAAAAACTAGCGTAAAAGATTCCATACAAGTCCTCGTTCAGATTCCTTAGACATCATACTTCACCACATTTGCTGTCTCTGCTTCTGTCTCTGTCCCTGCTCTGGTTCCCTCTCCTCTATTTCACACATTATTTTTTCTTAAACATGGTCTTTGAAGTGGATTCATAATCAATATAGGAATCCAAGTAGCCAAATTGATAAATTTGGGGGTTTTATTAACTGAGCTCAGCGACCACTCACGTAGATCCTTATTTCAGAGTCAAATCCAGTGGCTCCAAAGGTTACAGGGCATTTAAAGCAGAAAAACAAAGCAAGACATCCTGTTGGAAACAGTTTAGCTAGAATCTTACATTAATTTTGGTTGACACCTGTATCCTGCTTCTTTGTTGAGCAGGTTGATTTCTCTGTTATGGGTACAGCTCATTCTGTTTTTCTCATGGGACTTATACCCTGAGTAATTTTTCACTCTTCTAGGTCAAATACAGGGCAAAAGTCAAATACAGGCCACCGCTACTACAGTCTTGACTCTAAATTCTAAAGATGACAGAAATTCTGAGCTCTGAGTTATTGAGAAACTTGCTCCAAAAGTAATCAGAGGCATGAATACGCAAGAAGAAAACGAGGCTGAGTGTAGGGCCCTATAATACAATGAGGAAGGAAAGAGATCCCCAATGCCCTGAAAATGATTTTCTCTTATTCACCTCATGAAGGAGTGGCCCCTTCTGATCAGATGGTTCTCTTTCCTAACAAGAATGAGGTATGGTCCTAAAGGACTAGTCAGAGCAGTGAGTGAGATGGAGGCTATGCACCTCTCTCACTAGCTGCCAAATACAATCTGGTAAGCAGATGCTACAACTGGTCAACCCAGACATAAGCATAGATGTTAACCTAAACATTAGTCCTCTGTCAAGTTCTGACCCTTTCATT
The DNA here is from genome assembly GCA_004027455.1 of Hydrochoerus hydrochaeris. Lineage (NCBI taxonomy): Eukaryota > Metazoa > Chordata > Mammalia > Rodentia > Hydrochaeridae > Hydrochoerus > Hydrochoerus hydrochaeris. The sequence goes on from PVLA01007005.1 coordinate 10,119, forward strand.
CATTCATTCATTCATTCATTCAACAAATACTTATTGAGGACTTGATATGTCAAGCAGTATTCTACATACTGGAAATTTAGCAGAGAATAAAACAAGCCCTTGCTTTCATGAGACTTACATGATAGTGTGGAGAAAAACTAAGTAAACAAATATGTATCATGGAATATTAAAGACTTGAAGAATAAGTTAGCTTGGCAAAAGGTAAAGAGTGACAGACCAAGTTTGGGAGACTGCTTTTGATTAGGGGTTCAAGAAAGGCTTGCCTGATAAAATGATATTTGAGCACAAACCCATTGAAATGAGGAGATATAGGCACTCCACAAGGAAAGCATTTCCAGCAGGAGAAAGAGAAAGAAGAAAGTCCTGGATAGGAGGGAGCATGTGTAGTGGACCTAGTCTACTTGCAACAGATGCTTGCTACACTGGGAATATGCCTGAAACATTTGCTAAAACAATGAAACAAAGAATTATGGCTAATAAGTCAACGGAGGAGATTAAATGGAATGTAGAAAATACTGAAATAGTTCTAAAGTAGGTAGGCTAACAGAAAAACAATAACAAAACAAATTGTACAAATAAAAAATCAATAGTAAGAGGCTAAACCTAAACATAACCATTTTGATAATTGTCACCTTAAATACCTTAAATATAAAATATTTAAGATTGCATTTGCTGGTGGTGCAGCTCGGTAATATAACATATGATTGGTGTACACAAAGCACCAGATTAAATCCCCAGAACCAAGAAAGAAAGGATAAAAGGGAAGCAAGGAAGGAAGGCAGGAAAGAAGGAAGAAAGGGAGGGAGAGAGAAAGAGAGGGAGGGAGGAAGAGGAGGGAGAAGGGGAGAGAGGAGTAAGGGAAGGGAGGAAAAGAGGGATGGAGGCGGGGCAGGGAGAGGGGGTGTCTTAATTAATTTCTCATTGCTGAGACAATATACCCAACAGCAATAAGTTAAAAAAAGGAAAGGTTTATTTCAGTTCACAGTTCCTAAAGGTTTTGGTCCATAGTCCACCGGACGGCAGAGGGGCATGGCAAAGGGGAAAAGTTCATGACAAGTCTGGCAGAAAGCAGAGTGAAAGGCCCGGGGCTGGTGTTCCTGATCTAAGATACACAAGCAAAATGTGGACATCCTTACCCTAAACTGTTTTTTAAATTTGAAGTTCCAGTTTAACTGAAAATCTAGCCTGTATATTTATTTGCTACATCTGACAACTCTACAGCTAGATGATATTTTCATTATTTTGATGGTGGTAAAAGTGATTATTTTATCACAACAAATAGATGCCTATTGGACAGTTGTTAGTCATGAGATTTCCAGAAACAGCAATGTGTGCAACACTCAAACATTGATTTGCACTTAATGATTTCAGGGTAGATGATTGTCGTAAGAGTGGAAAAACAGAGTAAGTCTTGTTTTGTTGAACAGACTATGGGTTTCCTTAATAGCAAAGGAAGTTTATGAATGTATATGATTTCCTTTGAATCTAAAGAGAAAACTGGATGTCTGTGAAGACAAGTGGTTGTCTGTGAGCCAGAGTGGGAACAGGTACTGTGTTGATCACTGAGTATTCTTGCCTAGAGAAATACAAGTACTACATATGTGCAACTTTAATACGTGTCTGAGTGCATTTAGGAAGAATATATTCTGTTGTTTTGCCATGAAGCATTCTATAAATGTCAATAAGGTCAAGTTTGTTGCTAATTTTGAAGTTTACCATGTACTTGTTAATTTTTTCTCTACTAATGCTAATAGCTATGAGAGGGCAGCATTAAAATATCTACTTATACCGTGGATGTTTATTTTCCTGCAATTGTGCATTTTGATGCTATCCTATTAGGGACCTAAAATTTTACTATTTCTGTATTGTCGCTATCAACTGCTTCCTTATCCTTACAAAATAATCTCTATCTTTTGAAATTGTGTTTTCTGTGGAACCTACTTTGTCTGATATTAATATATCCACAATTTTCTCCTTCCTCTCTATTATTACTTATGTCCCCCTAAAGCCTTCTGTTATAGGTGGGGGTTTGGAGAGGTGTCTGGATCATGGGTGTGTTACTGGATTAGTCCACTGATAGGTTTATAGCTGAATGTGATTTGGGGAGGGGAAGCCAGGTAGGAAGATAAGAGTTACTGTGGGCCGGGCTAGGAACTGTACACAACACTTTGCCTCCCTTGATCCCTCTCTGCTTCCTGCTTGACACTTCATGAACCATTTCCCCTCTGCCACGCCCCTCTGCCACAGACCCAGCTGACTATGGACTGAAACCTTTGCAAACTGTGAACCAAAATAAACCTAAGGAACCCAAGCTAGATTTCATGCACACACAGTTCACAATAGGAACCGGATGCAACTATTGATCTGACTGGAGGTGGAGTTAGGAGAGTAAGGAGAGAAATGGGGAAGGGCTGTAAAAGCAGATAAAGCTTCCCTTACTCACATCCTGCTGCATGGCACCGTCCGAATAGGCGAGGGATGCTTCATCTGTTCTTATACCTGGTCCCCATATCTTCCCATGTGAAATCTAGTTTAGGCTCTTAAGTGTTTTATGAAAAACTAATCTAGAAACCAGCTTCCCCTCCTCTTCTATGGGAAAATTGCTTTCCACAAAACTGGTCACTGGAACCACTGTTTCAGGTCAACTAGAAAAAGGAGGTAAGCTGGTAAATTCTTACAGTGAAAAACGAGATAATAGTAATTACATGTGGTGGAGAAGTGAATAACGACGGGATTGAAAACAAACCAAAAGGACAGAGAAAGAAATGATAAGAAGCACAGATTTGGGGAACCTGTATTTAGCTCTGGAATAGCCCATCATCTTCCCCAGGCAACAGCCCTCAGCTGTCAGCATGAACCATAGTCAGTCGGCACGCGGCTCTTCACGCATAAGCTACAGTGCTGTGCTTGTCTTGATCTTTCTTAACCTTCTATATGCTGTAATTAAAAGAACATCACTATTTTATGGCTATATACTGCTCTGACTTTCAAAGTGAACACTTTAATGTATAATCACATACCAAAGGCGCTTCAGCCAAAGATACAAATTTTATTCATAAAATCATTCCCCAAAGTAACCACTCTGCATGGATTAAATCAGGATTGGGGGGAAGGAACGGACAAAAGAGGAGGGCGGGAGAGATGAAATATGAATAAAACGGCTTTTGCCAGTAATGAACTTGTAGTTACAGGAAGCAAAGAAAATGGGTAGACTTTAAGAATTCCTCTAGGCTAAGGCACTAGTTAATTTTACATTTTCAACCACTAACTTGAGATCTGCCTTATAAGAAGAATAAAATCATATAATCTTAGAATAGCAGTGGGCTCATATAGGACCGAGCCACTCTATTAACTACAGCAACGGCCTACACAAGATGGAAACATCAAAATATCAGTCGCTTCCCTGTCTTCAGACAAGACTATTCCTACATCTCCCAGGCCAAAGAGAATTGAATTCTAACTTGGGAGAAGGAACAAGAAAAACTGTTAGAGGAATGAGATTGTACATCTTCTTTGCCAAATTATTTTAGTGTTTCCTGCCAAAACAGGCAGGGAGTTCTTTCACATACCTCACCCTAGTCACTCCCAGTATAGTTCAGGTTGACATCCTGTGAGATCTGTTAATACATTCCATGGAGACAAAGGCCAGCTGGCTACTATCTTCTGGGCAGGCCTCATTTAAGCACTGAAAAATTCTAACCAATAAGTCCATCACCCTTCTTTCAGATACAATAATTTCAGATACTATAACCTTTATTAGCAAGTCCTATTTTCTAAGCCTTTGTTCACTTTTAATCATTAGTTACACCATCACATAAAGATCAGTAAATATACCCTTTGAAAAAGTGGAAAATTCAAATAATTCATTCCAGCAAATAAAATGCTAATGCTGTTGCTATGCAGCAACCCTAGGTTCATTAGATGCCTTTGCCCAGTGTACCATCTGCAGATCCCTTGCTTCGATCCTACCAGCCTTGCAACATTTTATAGGGTGGAATGTGTCATAAGCCACTTATTTTGACTCTATATCAAATCACATCTTTGTAAGATGAAGTGAAGCTCGTCACACATGGACTAGTAGCTCTTAATGAGGGTTATATTCTTTATGATTATTTTTGAACATTTTCCTAAGAGAGGCATTTTCAATTTCAGCAATTGTTTAATTAATGATTCTAAACAGTCTAAAGATATGAAACACAAATAGTGTTTAGCACAAATTCTAAACAATCACAACTGCTATTCTCAGCCAAATGGGCTAAATTTTCAGTCCGTAAAGCATGTTAATGAAACCACTTCGTATGACTTTGACAACTGTAGTTAGAAAACTAGTAAACTAAAGCAAGGAAGTTTGTGCCTGCAGAGTCTTCTCACTCTCTGTTCTTTCCTCACCTCCAACACTCAGCAGGATCTCGAAGCATTCCTGCCCCTTCTGGTGTCAGAACTTTCCCAAATTCACAATAAGCCCCATCACCCCATCACTGCCGGAGGACTAACATGATGCTCTCTGGAACAAAGATTAAATATTTGCCAAACTCCACCACTCCTGCTGTCTACCTCCTTAAGACTACTCTTCAGGAAGTTGAATAGTTCAATAAATTCACTTGTTCTAGTGACTAGTAGATCATTTAGGAGAAAACTCTGTATCTTAGATAAAAGCTTTAATTGGAGTTTCCTTTGATCATTAATAGACAATTTGGGCTAAGTTTCTTCCTCACCCATCTCAGAAATCCACAAAACCTGGCACATTTGCACTTGTCCATAGCTTTATCACATGCTACAGATACAGTTTCACCTACAGGCAGGTAAGTTTCCTCTTCATTCCGCTGGATGTACCATATTGTTGATTCATTACCATTGAAACCACAACTAGTGGCACTATAACTTATGTCTGAGTAAAGCTTATTTAATATATGAAAGGCACAGCCCAACTGCTTTTTTTTTTAATATAGGAACAGTAGATAGCACTTCAGCACCCTGCATAGGTCCATGTAAGCAGCAAAAGCTGCCCAAAAGAGTACAAAAATGTGAAGTCCTAGACTGTAAAAAGGACACTCTTGTTACAATCTGAGTGATAAATTAAGAACTTAGAGTATTACCTATTACAACCTCTGCTGAAAATGTACATATTGGACAACTCACATCTTTTCCTGCTCCAAACATGACTGCAAATGACCAAAAAATCTTTAAAGCATCCATTTGGGGGTTATCAATAAATTTTAATGAGTAGGCAAATTTGTAAACATGGAATGTGAGAACAGTGGGGTTGACTACCTTATTCTCATTGTATGGATGAAGGAACAGAAATAAATAGGGAAAATAATTTGTTGAAGGTAGCAAAGCTAGAAACAAAAAGGAGAAGTCAATCTCCAAGCCTTTTTGGATGCAAATCCTGGACATAAACTCTTATGCTGCAATGTTTTCCACAAGACATTCACCAAGATCAATGAAATTCCACTGTGTGACATCTCTGCTTGGTCTTGGTGAACAGCAAAACAAGTATTGAGGACCCCAAGCATAATATATTCGACTACACTGAACACCTCACTTACAGATTTATTTTAAGCCCTTCCTTCTGTAGGGAAACCTGTGTCCTAATCATCTTAAAACACTGGGAGTGGGTTCAGAAGTAGCAATGCAATAGATCAAGAAGTCACAGACTTGATTTTTAAAATGATTCCTCTCTACTGTCTACACTCTTGGTACCCTCTGCAAGCCAGGAATTGCAATGCTTATTTCATAGTGCTATCCTGAGGGATAAATGAGATGGCACATGTAAGAAGGACTCTCATTCAGAATAAGCACTTGAAAGCTAATGTGCATTACTCTTCAAAATTTGTTCTTTAGCAGCCTCCTAGAAACTACTCTTTAAAGGGAAGTTTCATCATTTTGTTTCTATATATGGGTCCTTAAGAATCAAAAGCAAAAACAAACAGCTGTCACTTCTACCATCACTGTAATCACTATGGCCACATTACCCTGTGAAAGTCTAGAGCTCAGCTTCAGCTACACTCCCCCCATCAAGAGCAGCAGATATATGTAATCCATATATAGTAGTTTAAGGGTAGAGATTCCAATATTCCATAGTCAAAGACAGCTGAAAACAAACTCAATCCGTCTTAGCATTAAAGTTAAGTCTGCCATGAACAGTTGCTTCTAAACTTCAACCACTTTAAAAAGCATTTGTGTTTTGATTTTCAATTCTAGTTCAGAAATCACTCCATCTGGTCTGGCCAATCAGAATGCACAAGAAGTACTGAATTTAGTTTATTTTATATACATATATATATATATATATATATATAATACCAGAGGATGTGTTAATGTAAAAATGAACCGAGTTTTGAAATAATGCAGAGGAAAAGATGGAACAATTTTATGAACAATTCTCAAAACCCAGAAGGTTTGGGTGAGATATGAATTTAAGCATTTTCAAAAGAAAGGTCACAATACCTTCTTAAGATGATGCTAAAAAATTGTTACCTCTTGGTAGGCAAAGTTAAAAATAGAAAGTGATGCTATTTAAAAGTGTGAAATGAAGAGACAAGGAAAGACACCTTGCCTTCCCCCATCTTTCTTGTAGTGCAAACAGCATGAGTAATAACACTTGGATTCGAATCTGTACTCTTTTATTGATGGTGTCCAAGTTATGTTTTCCCATTTAGCCCATAGTTTTACGAATAAAAATGCTGAGAACAAAATTCACATCATAGGATAAAAATTAGAAAATGCACATGCTACAAGAGCGATTTCAATAAATCTTAAGTTATTATTTCTAAAATGAAGAATTCTTGGTAATTAAATATATATTTGACGTGAGTCTCTTTTTCAAATAATTTTAATTATTTATCCAAATTTTACTGACCTTTCTCTGTGTGCTGGCACTGTGCTAAACCTTTGAGTCAGAAATTCTTGTTTTTGTGTCTGTGCTGGGGCAGAGCAGTTGGTAAAGAGGGAACAAGATAATATAAATGAATATTGTTTCAGAGATCCAGTAATCTCTTACTTTTCCTATGCTATGAACTTGACATATTAACAAGGACTATATTCTTACAGTGATCACAAAAGGAAAATAATACTATTTCTTTCATAAAACAAACCCTTGATATTCATGCTAGAAGTGATCACTTTATATTCTAAGTTCCTATACCTCTCTCTTACTCAGTTAACAAGAATTTATGTAGTAATTATTTTCACTTGATAAACTTTTATCAGACTTTTATTATGGGTGAAGCATAAAATAGACCCAAGGAAGAAGCCAGATACCTAATTTTAAGCTTTGATCTCCCAGAATGAAAATATTCCACTGAGTAGGGATATTAGGATATAAACACAAATAAACACTTTACTTTCATAAGAGTGTTAAGTAATGCCATGAAGCTACAAATGTAAAATCACTTCTCAGCATGATTGAAGACCACATCCTGAAAGACGGTCCTTGCCATGGTTTATGTCTGGATGTCCCCCCAAACCCTCGTGGGAGTAGGCTTCTAGAATTTCTGATTAATTCATGGTCCAATGCTGGGATTATGTGTGTGAGTGCCTTACCCACCCAAGGATGAGAGTAACCTACATACAATACAAGGGACAGAAACTCTTCTCTCCTCACTCCTCCCCTTTTTGTTCTTGCCACTTTTGATGTTTTCCACTGCCATGAACTGATGCCAACTGCCTTGGAGCCACCTGATTATGACTGACACCTCCACCAACTGTGAGCTACATAAATCATCCCTTCTTTAATTTTGAGCGCTGGGTATTTTGCCTCTGCAATGAAAGAAAAGTAACCAAAGCAGTCCTAAGAGGATGGATGGGATCTCAATAAATAGACAAAACAAGAGGCAGAAAATGCAAGATCTATGGTTCACCAAATTCTCCTTAGTACCACTGTGTAATTGTTGGTGCTGATCTGCATTCATATCACATCTTCCATTCAGCATCTTCCCTCCTGGCAGACATAATGACTGTATTATTCTTCCCTACTGCTCCCACATCACCTAACTTTAGGTACACGTGGCAAGTGATTGATTTTAAAATCCAGATCAGATAATCAGTAGTCTCAGTACTTTGCAAAGTGTGTAATGTACCTCTCTTGTACCCTGAAATTCATTCTTCCCTCTGTGCATTTCAGGCAAGATGAGCCCAGATGAAAGCACACTTAGAGATGAAAATCTATATTGCTCTTCCAGGCACAGGGAAAGAAACACTACAATACCTGTAGAGTGCCTTTACAGGAGTTACCCAGCTGTCCCCAAGTCACAAAGAACTGAGCCCCTCATCATGACACATCTGTGTCAGTACAGATTATGAGCAGACTATAGATGTGATGTATGCCTCTTTCCAACTTCTGCGTTCATTGTGGCTTTCTCCTTCTCTTGAGTTTTACAAGATGCTTCAAGGGGATTTTATCCATCTCTATGAAGGAGCTGAGTTCCTGGCTTACACAGAGGCAAGAGTGCCCACCTTCCTTGTTAGAATGTGCTCAGAGTGTCAAGATCAAACTCTGTTTCTAGGCTGTTTCATTTCTAAGGCAATATCCAGTCATGGCATTACTACAGCACTGAATCAGCATATGCATTTGCATTTTTTTCTTCCATGAATATAGTTTTTATGTCATTAGAAAAGGTTATTACCATGGCTTTTGGAAGAAAAAATAAATGCTTGGAGAAATAGGTCTGTTATTATTTTTTTAATGTATGAGTTCTAAACCCCCAGAAGTTATCTCAGTGAAGAAAGCATGCTTCAGAATTTCAATGCAAGACACGTTCACACCATGGGACAAGCTCCTTGGTCTTCTCTGCAATTTTTTCACTGCACCTGGTGCAAGGTGGTTGTGATTTCAGCTCTGAGCTCCCACAAATGCAATGTGGCTCATTTTAGGCCTCAGAAGCACCAGGATATATCCAGCTTCAAAAAATGACAAGTTTGATAAGTGTTCAGACCAAGAGGTTTAATGCAAAATTTCATGATTATGTCAGCAGTGTCAAGAAGTTTTTCAATATGAGGTAAAATATAGCAAATATAAACCAATATCAAAACACAAAGAGTCCATTAAATGTTTACAGAAGACTGTGAAGAATTCTTGCCATATCACGTGTAGCTCACATACCTATGAACTTGAAGTTTGTGTAAAATGTCAATGAATAAAGATATTGTTATTCCATTTAATAAAGAACCAAAAAAGACTGAAAACATTGAAAATAATTAATGATCCAATCACAGAAGAAGCTGCAAAAGGAATGATGACTTAGATTTTGATATTGATTTAGATGACATAGATGATAACCAAGTAGATTAATGTAACATACATTAAAAGTCAGTCTAAGAATGGGAAATTTTGATCACCTTTTGCCTTTGATGGTATCACTAAAAATACTGGGAAATCTCAATGAGAAAATCAGAAAAAGCTTTAGAAAACAGACAAAAGTCACATACAAACAATATATATTAGGCATGATATTTACATAATTGTAAAATTTTCATCCAGAGTTGTCTCATAAAAAAATTTTAAATAATATATACTAGGATACCCAGCAAAAACCAGATAAAAATGGAGTGTCATACTGCAGTGCGTGGTATTAGAAAATGTATTACGTAATATCAAACTTGGTAAGTTTCCGAATTGGTACTTATGTAAGAACCATCTAGGCCAGACTTGGTGGTGCACACCTGTAACCCCAATGCTGAGGAGGCTGAAGCAGCAGGAGCCCCAAGAGTTCCAGCCTAACCTGGGCTACATAGTGAGTTCAAGGCCAGTCTGAAATACACAGCAAGACTCTTACCTCAAAACAACAACAACAACAACAAAACCTTATCTAATGTAAAACTAGGAAACATTGCTATAATTAGCCTTTAAAATTACTTCAGGGAAAGTAACTTTGGATGACTGATCTCAAATATAAAAGGTCCACTTAGCCAAAGCTCCCTTACTTATAAACATGCTTGTTACAAAATAAAAAATGTATTCTTTAGATATAATGTAGAGAAAAGAAAAAAATGAGAAAAGAAGTATAAAATGGAAACAAAGGCTTTGTAAATAAGGAGGGGAAGAGCGATTAAAAGGAGGGAAGGGGAAAGGGGAAAGAAAGAGGAACCAAGATATATCATGTACAGGCACAAACTCCCTATGACGAATATGATTATCATGTACATCTAAATTGTACCAATAGAATTAATAACACAAACTATCAAGTGTGTAGCAACTTTTCTGTTTTTACAGGGTATTTCCTCCTATGAAATATACATCCAAGCATGCATAGACTGCACATGGGTGGTTTAATAAGTAATTATAAAGAAAACACACATGCTAACACATGGAGAAGAAACTGCCAGCACGAGCAGCTCTGCACAAGGCTCCCCATCACCACCAGGTCACCCTTCTTCCCAAGTGCGCCCAGTACCAGATTTAGATCATTATTTTCTTTATCACTTAGTATCCACATTACTACTCCAAAACAGTATACATTAGATTTGACTGATTTTTAACCTTCCCTTATCCTTTTACTTTGAAAAATGTCAAACCTGGGGGAAAATAGCAAAGTAGTAAAGCAAACTGTTCCATGCAGTTCACCTAAATTCCCAGTTGTTAGCATTCCTTCATGTTTTCTTAATAGCCCTACTGATAGGTATTTTATATGCTGAACTGTTTAAAGCATTGATTTTGAAATTTGTATGGACAAGCTTAAATTACATATATTATTTTGTGCTTTTTTGTGATTTTTATAAAGTTTGGGAGATTGACCCAGTTTGTTAAAAATTTTTTTCAGTGCATTTGGGATCAGCACCCCAGCTTGCTGTGTATCAGAAGCCTTAAAGTGACATCATACTTGAGTTAGAATTGAAAAATACTTTCCACTTCTTGGGATGCTCCAGGATTGTTTTTATTATTTTCTCACTTTCCCATTACTTCTTTGTTCTTATGGAGTTAACAGCTAACCCCCAAACCTTGGGAAAAAACTAATCACGGAGTACAAATGAGCCTATTATTAATCAATAGCATATTCTAGCTTTAAACACAAATAACAATCCCATGTAAAGACAGAGGCCAATTTCTGACAGAGTCTGTGTGGGGAACACTTGTAAGTCTGAGTCAATTTCAGCATTAGCTTGGGTCCTATGACTATTCTACCACAATCTTGGCTTACGAGGGAAAGGAAACAGTGGATAGATAATGGCATACTTTGCTCATAAATCTAGAAGTTTTTTTTTTAACTGAAATAATAAGTAAAAAGCAGAGTAACGCCTTCTTTTTAAGTACCAGAACTTGTTTTTTGCATTAACAAATGTTTTTTATTGATCCCTGTTTGCAGTATGTAATGTTTACACTCTTTGTGTGGAGTTGATACATGTACACAACACCTTTTTATCCCCTTTTACCTTCCTGCTCCACCTGCCCTGCCTCCTTCCATCTCTTGATCCTGTTCCCATTTAAGAAAGATCTATCTCCCTACTTCCTATTATCTGTCTCTTATTTTTCTATTTATTTACACTTTGGGTTTCTCATATAAGCCATGTGATATTTAAGTTTGGGTGTCTGATTTATTTCACTTAGCATTATGGTTTCAAGGTGCACCCATTTTCCTACAAATGACACAAGCTGGGTAGAATGTTCAATGTTGCTGGCCATTAGAGGAACACAAAACAACACTGAGATCCCATCTTTCCCCAGAAAGAATGACCATCATCAAGAAACCAAAGAATTACAAATGCTGACAAAGCTGCAGGGAGAAAGGAAGTTTTCTACACTGCTAGTGGGAAGGTAAACTAGTATGACCGCTATAGAAATTGGTGTGGAGATCCCTCAAAAACTGAAAACTAGAAATTCTATTCTACCCAGCTATTTCAAGAGTTAAAGACATCATATTACAGCGATCATGAATACCCAAGTTTATAGCAGCACAATTCATAGTAACTAAATCTTGGAAGCAGCCTATAAGTCCAACAACAGATGAATGGATAAAGAAAATGTGGTATTTTGTACCAGAATGTTAAATGCATTTCCTTTCTCAGTTAAATAAAACAATCACTATCTGTTAGAATGGGAAAAAATTCAGAGTTTGCCTGCTACAACTGTTGTTTCTCAAGTCTCATGTTTAATTGGTGTTAGAACAGTTCTCAGAACACATGCTTTCTAAGTTACCTGAATTCCTGCCTAATGTTTCTTACCCAGCCTCTAAGCTTCTGTAGTGACAGAAACTTCCATGCATTGATTTATAGAGCTGCATCCCTTTCTACACTGTCAAGTTCTGGCTAGAGGTAAAATAATGCCCCTAACCTGAAGACGTCAATGCCTTAGTGTTCAGAACCTATAAATATGCCATGTTACATGGTAAGTAGAAATTAATGTTACAGGCAGAGGTAGGTTGCTAATCAATTGATCTTCTACTGGGGGAGATTATACTGAATTATCCATCGGGGCCCATTATAACCATAAGATTCCTCATAAGTGAAAGAGCAGGTGGAAGAGTTAGAATTAAAATACAGCCCTGGGAAAACAACTCAACCAAATTACTGCTGGTTTTGAAGAAGGATGGGAGCCATGAACTAAGGATGTAACAACTTCCAAAAGCTGCAAAAGGTGAGGAAATGGTTTCTCCATGCCAAGATCTCTACAAAGGAACACAGTCACCCTGACACCTAAACTCTAGAAAAATGTTGATGTTTCCAATTTTGCTTTGGTTAATTGGTGCTTCTTGTATTTCCACTCAAATTTTAATATTTTTTATTTCCGTGAAAAATACAATTGGAATTTTGATTAAATAGTATTCAATCTTTAAAAGGCTTTGAGTAGGGCAGACATCTATAGTAAGTTTATGGTAGTTTATTACAGCAGCAATAGGAAACTAATACACTGCCCAGGTGTTTATTTAATTCACTTTGCTCTTCAGTATATGGGAAACCATAGACACTAAATAACTTCCTCCCTGCCAAGCACAGCTAATTTTTTCTGTAAATGATCAGATAATGAATATTTTAGGTTTTGGGGGCCATCTGGTTTCAACCACTGAAAACTGGTCACATATTTAGAGGCCTTTCAAATTGCCCTCCAGTTCAGTAGCATGTATTTATGTCTTGGAGCTTAGGGAGGAGGGAGGTTTGCAGGAGGAACACTTACAGATAGCAACAGCAGATCCAATCCTGGTGGAGAAAATATATGAGGATAACTGAGGGTAGAAATTGCCTCTATATCAAACCCATTCCAAAAAATTTTACTCTCCCTCACTCACCCGATTACCATTGATTTCCAGACTGGTTCTCCCATCTCTGTTGCCTCTACATCTAGAAGAATTTCATCATCTCAACATTACTTCTATTTCCAGCATTACTAAATTCCCATTAAACCTCAATTTAACAACAGTTCTACAAGATGTTAAATAATGTATAATAGTTTGTGGAATGACTTTGTTTCCCGTTGCCAAAATATTTAGAGAAGGTACACTCAGCATGTAAATATACCATGGAGTGAAAGAACTGGGCAAGATGCTTTCATAATTAATACATATGGTGATATTAACATTAATATGTCTGAAGGCATCTAGACCTCTGCTTTTTTCACACATGCTTGCATAACTTTAGTCACAAAAATTTTTGACATTTCATCTACTTAGCAAAAATCTTAATTTTCCTGCTGAGATCTTGGTAGTCATTAGTGCTCTACATGACTGTAATTCTCCTCCTCTTGAATGCATGGCAGGCTATATGCTCCTTACTTCAACTGCGATTTTTAAAAATCTGACTTACTTCGGCCAATGAAGTTTGAGTGGACCTAATTGAGTGGATCAATTCTGGGGAAAAAAATCTCATAATGTGATGCACAGCCTGACCTATTCTCTCCCCACTGCCATATTCCTTTGACCTGAGATTCAGAGTTGGAATGACAGGAAGCAGACCTCTGCTGATCTGCAATGAACAAAGAATGTGAGAACCCCACTTGCACTCAGATATCTTGTATGGAAAGTGATGTAACTCTCAGCATCACAAAAACATACCCGCCAGAGCCACAGTTCAAATCCCTTTCATAGCAGTGTGTATTGCTTACCTTATGTTGGCACTTACACTGTCTGATATTTCTGGAGATGTTACTATAGCACAGCCATGCCCCTTCTGCCTAAGGAAAGACAACTTTAAACTCATCACTGTGTGATAATGAAGAGGACACAGTGTGTCCTCATGAAGGAAGTTTGTAGTCACTTAGATCTCATAGAAATCAAAAGGGCTCTTATTGCTTTTATGATCTTCTCAAGACACTTAGATGTTTTGAACTTTATTTTCCATCAAATGGGCTAATATTATGCATCTTATTGTGGATATGTTTAATTACTGCTATGAAAAATAATGTCAAGTAACTAGGTCAGGGTAAACAGTAAATGTAAGTATCTATCCTTTGTCCCACACTCAGATCCCTTCTGATAATGAACTAGAAGAATTGATCAGAGAAGAGATGTACAAATTATAGAACACAGGCAAAATCAGGTCCACTTCCTGTTTCTATAAATAAAGTTTTATTGCAACACTGCCACATTCACTCATTTGTACACTGGTAATGGCTTCCTATACACTACAAATTCAGAGCCTGTATGGCCAACAATGCCTAAAATATTTGCCTTATGAATATTTATAGACAAAGTTCCTTGGTCTAGATTCACTCAAACTCTGTACAATTCAGTTTCTCATATAAATCTAACCCTGAGATTCTTTGTCTTTGACAAGTCACACTGTATTGTATTCTCTTCAGAAAGGGCTAGTTGGAAACTTGAGATCAAATGATTACTGCTAAATGTGGCACTGCTCAGGATTTTATAGTAAACAACGAGACCTACTATAGGACAGCCAAAAGACTATCTTAAAGAAGCAGTTGTGCATTCATTTAATAATTCATTCAACAAACATTTGCTTAAATGCCATTTATATACCAGTGAACTATGTTAGGTACTGGAGATCTAAAGATAAATAAGATACTTCTACTCCAGAGGCTCAGAGGCTGGCAGAGTGAGAAATAGTAAATTAGTACAATACAGTACAGTACAATATAATACAATACAATACAAAACAGTGAGCTAAGAGTCGATAACTATTGGCAATAATACATAGAGACATGCAAGAAAACTACAGCATGAAGACGAGATGAAGAGATATCTGAGTAGAATGTTTCAGATTCCATGAAATAAAGCAGTCCAGATTGAGAACCTCTACAATTGAAGCACACAAAAACAAAAACTAGCTGTAACTTCAGCAAGGTGTCTACCAGCCTATGGGAGAGAAGAATACCATTTCCTTGACCCCTGTGCAAAGATTCAGAGAGTGCTGCTCTGGACCCAGCTTCTTTCCCCAGCTCTCCTCTCTGGAGAATGTTTTGTGGGTCTTCGGAGTTCTCTGCCCAGTAACACCACAACTCCTTCGTGGATAGCGTTGACTTGGTTCTTGTCTCCAAAACCCTAGACTTGCTGAGGGCCATTTCTGCTATTGCATTCAGCTCAGAAAACCTCACTCCAACGTTTGGACAGCCTCCTTCCCTGCTGTGAGGCAATTCATTCAGCAGTCTGTAACAGCAAATGTCTTTGGAGCACCTGTGTTTCAAGTACTGCTTTAGTCTTGAGAAAATGCAGCGAACCAAACAGACAAAAATCCCTAGCTTTATGAGGCACACATTCTGCAATGAAGAGTTTGACAATAAACAATGAGCATAATTTTAAAGCAGTATTCGTATCAGCCAAGAAATGGAAACAACCTATGTCCATCAGCAGGTGGATGGAAAAAGAAATTGCGGTACCTATACACAATGGACTACTATCAGGTGATTTTTAAAGACTGAGATTCTGTCATTTGAAGCCACATAGATGGAAGTAAAAATGATTATGTTAAGTGAAATAAGCCAGGCACAGAAAGTTAGATACCACATGACTTTACCTGTTTGCAGAATCAAAAAAAAAATTAATCTCATAGCAGTTGAGAGTAAAATGGAGGTCAGAGAGAGGAGAAAAAGGGGAAGGATGGAGAAGAGTTGATAAATGGGTACTAACTTGTACTTATACATGAACAAGACACTTTTGCATGCTATCTCACAGTAGGATGGCTAGGGATGACAAGGGCACATTGTATATTCAAACAGCTAAAAGAAAAATTGGAAAGATTTCACCATGATGCAGCAATAAAGGTTCAGACTTGATTTGAACGTTACACAACACATATACATAGCAAAGCATCACATGTACCCCATCCATATGCACATTTTGATGTCCCTGTGAAGGATAAATTTAAAGTTTTTAATGAAAAATAATAAGCATAATAAATAAGCAAGTAACATAGGATATTGGAGTTTGATAAGTGGTATTTGATAAGTAGTGTAAGATAAAAAGCATTTAGAATAGGGGCTGGAGGAGCCACTTGATTTTTTTTTTCTGTCCTGAAGATTGAACAAAGGACCTTTGCACTAAGCTACATCCTCAACCCACCCTTCCTTTTTCTTTTCTTCCTTCTTTCCTTCCTTCTTTTTTCCTTTTTTTTTCTTTCCTCTCTCTCTTCTTTCTATTTCTCTACTTCCTGCTTTCTTTCTTTTCTTTCTTTCTTCTTCCTTCCTTCTTTTTTCTTTTTTTCTTCAAAACAGAGTCTTGCTAAGTCACTTGGGTAGATCTCAAATTTGATAATTTTTCTATCTCAGCCTCCTAGAGCACCAGAATCACAGGTTTGCACCACTATACCTACTTTCCTTGGAATTTTAAATAGACTTGTTGGGCTAGAGTTCTCCAAAAATGTGATATTTGAGCAAAGATTTGAATGGGCAAAGAAGTTGGCAGAAGGAGATATTTGAGTAAGAATGTTACAGGACGAGAGAAGAGTAAATGCAAAGACCAGGAGGCTACATGGGGTTCTGTTCAAGGAATGAAAGAAGGCCAAGGCAGCAGAGTGGAGTGAGCAGGGCTGAGAACACAAGACACATTCAGAAAGCTAATAAAGAGTCCTAGAGCAGATTAGGCTTTTACTCTTAGTGGTATGGAGAACTCTGAACGAAATGGTGAGCAAAGGAGGAACATAATTTGTCAGATTCTAAGAGGGCTGCTCAAGTGATTATGTTGAGACTCCAGCATAGGAGGAAGGCTGGAGCAAGGAGACCAATGAAGAGGGATTCCACTGGCAGTGAAGGTGAGAGATGTGTTTAGAATCTGGATGCATTTTGAAGTTAGAGCCAACAGAATTTCTTATACCAGAGGAACTGTGAGGGAAAGATGAGTTTTGGATGATGTCGTGGTCTTGTCCTAAACAGGGGAAAGATGGAAAAATGATCATCTTGATAGGCTGACTGTGGACCGTGAGACAGATCAGCTCCATGCTTTTGGTCCTAGGCTACATAGCTGTGCACTGATACCCAAAAGAACTAAGGTAGCAACCACTCAGCAGGCAGAAAATAAATATCAAATGGACAAACAAGGAAGGGAATAAATCTAGATAACCTCAAAGCAGACAACTGGGGCTCTTGCTTCTTTCCGGGGTTCTACCCAGACAGAGAGCAAAATCCTTCTCTACTTTCAGGTTCCCAAGAACTGTCAAAATTCCTTTCATCCTGTTCCATCCCCATCTAGTGTTTCTAGTCTGGCCCAGGGATAGAGCAATAGTCAGATTCCTAGAGCCACCTCGCTCAGTTCTCTTGCTTCCTTTTTAATAGGCCTTTCCCATTCCCCCCTTCAAACAAACATCTATTTCCAGGCATATGAAAAGCTGTCTAATTGTGGATTCTTCAAAATCAAGAGATTTTTATGCTTGGTTTTTCACTTTTGAAACTCCAAAAATTAAACATCATATTCTTGTTCTCTAAGTTCTTATCAAATGATCCATATGTAGCCAGATATATTTCAGTATTATTTACAATTACAGTTGGCATACTACTGATTAAAGGGGGGATGCAAGATGTACAAGAGAATGCCCAGGATGTAAAACACATCAGCAAATACAAAAAAAAAATCTTGCAGCTTGATCATTTTGGGTGAAATGGATTTGCCCTAGAGTAGGTTATGCCTACACAATCTTTTTTAATTGTTATCTGCCTGTCCATTGACCCAGAGTAAATTAGTCTATTGATATTTAAGTGAAACATTCTCCCTATGAAATTATACAAAATGTAACAAAGTTTGCCCTGGTCCTACTGTGTGAGCTAATAATTGGACATCATCTATGTCATTTTCTGAACTTTCAGAGAGGACATTAAACAGTCAGGCATTTGTCAATGATAGAACATTTCCAGGGGAGAATAACCAGCAAGAGAATTGAGGGAACTGGATTCACAGTACACAGTGCTAACAATGAAATGTGAAAGGACTTTTAAGTAAAAAACCAGGAGACAGATGCTTCAAAAATGGGGTCACAGCATTCTTTACCTTCCAATTCTGCCAGTGCTTATATCCTAATTAATTCATTTTTATAATTCAGTCTCCATCTCATATTTTCAAACATGCTAACTCCCTCTTAGCTCATAAAAGAACAATAGATTCTTTAACTCATGAACAAAAGTTTTGAAAAAAGTCTTTTGAACAAAAGTCTTGGAAATCTCCATATTTGTAAAGACCATCCTAATATTTCATTTTCCTCTAAACCCTGGAGTTTCACATAACTGAAAAACAATGAGAAATTGTTTAAATCTCACTTTGGAATCAGTTTATGTCCTGTAAGAAACATTTACTAAATCAGTTTCACAAACTTAGCTTTTCAAATTTTTGAAAAGAACACATGGCTAGCTAGCAGAATCATAGATTCTGCTCATGAATGAATTTAACATTTGACTCTTTCCAAAAGGTCTATTTTCTGGCTAAGAATTAAATTTTTTTAGCACACTGCACTTACCTCATCAGTTCTTAAAGCTTTCTTCTTCATTTGAGGCATCATTTTTTAGCAGAAATATTTTGTGAAAATATACAAGGTCACAAATTAAGTCCCATCTTATACCCAAATGTACATATCTTTAGCTACAAACTGGCTTCTGCCTACATTATTCTCTAAGATAGTCTGTCTTACTCACCAGCAATTAATATTCAAATTAATCTCAGCAAAATTGCAAATTATTTCATGTCATGAACTTCCACATTACCTGCAAAGAGACAACCATAAATGTTAAATTCATGAAGTCAAAGTCTCTTCTCTAGTTTCCCTTGAAAATGGAGCCATTCATTTGAAGTGAACTTACATGAAATCACATAAAGAGAGAATGAATTCAAGTATTTCTTTGTTTCATAGCAAATATTCAAAATAATCTTCTAGGTATATAAATTATAAAGATAATGGTTTTCTTATGGTTTTGTACCCAAACAGTATACAGTGTGTACTGGAGTTTAATCATTCAACAAACATTTGTTTAGCAATTATTGTATGTCAACTACTTCCAAATTATTAGTCATATAATAGTGAATGACATAGGGCCATATTCCTACTCTACTGCAGGAAGACACACAGTAAACACACCAATAAAACAGTAGGCAGTGGTAAGTTTTGTGGCATACTTGTGGCAGGCTATTATAATTAAGAGTGACCTAGAAGTGTGTAAACTGTGTACTTGTCATACAAGGCCCTCATTTTGGGGCCTACATTTCTTCTAAAACTAATTTGTTCAGAATTTGCATCAAGAAATATTTTTTGTCACCTTTTTCTCTCCTATTGAGATGACCATATAATTTTTGTTCTTCAGTCGTTTGTTATGAGGTAACATGTTTATTGGTTTGTTGAAACATCTTTTCGTTCCAGGGATAAATCCTGTCTGATCTTGACATATGATCCATTTGATGTGCTGTTCAAGTTAACTTATTAGCCTTGTGATATTTTTTGCATCTATGCTTATCAGGATATTGACTTGTAACTTTCTTTTCTTAGAACATCTTTATTTGGCTTTGGTGTGAGAATGCTATCCTCACAAAATAAGTTCTGAAGTATTGCTTTCTCTCAAAACTTTTTGGAAGCATTTGGGATAACTATTAATAATTCCTTTCTAAAATATTGTTATTTATTTTATTAGTATATGTTTTCAGTACATGATGTTTACATTCATCTTAGGGAGTGGGTATATATTTTTATTGTATCTTGATTTTTTTATTTCCCTTCCCCTCCCCAACCACCTTTCCTCTTTCCGTATCTTGGTCCTTTTTCATTGTTACAATTTTTAAAATTCATGTTGGCAACATATAATGATTACATTCACTGTGGGTAGTTGGCATGTGTACCTGACACATCTGTGTCTTTCCAGTAAACACTTATTAGAAGAACATTAGAAGAGCATTTATTCTGGACTTCCCTTCATTGGGAAGTTTTATATCACTGATTCAATCTCTTCACTTTTTATTAGTCTGCCCACATTTTCTATTTATGACTGAATTTTGATAAGTTGTATGCCTCTAAGTTGTTATCTATTTCTTCTAGGTTTTCTAAGTCTTCCAACTTGTTGTTGCATAATTTTTCATAGTAATCTCGTTTCTGAGGTACTAAGTATAATATTTTCTTCATTTCTGACTTTATTTAAGGTCTTTGTTCTCTCCATCTTTCTCTCTCAATAAAACTTGTTGATTTTGCTAATCTTTTCAAAAACTTTAGGAATTCTGGGAAATTGGTAAAGTAGTGAGCAGAAGAGAAAGAGCATTTCAGAGATTTGGTGTCCAGACACTAGAATATAGCAATGTGCAGGAGAAAAGGAGGAGAGAAGTGGGTCTTCAAGACCAAAAAAAGAGAATTGAAGTTCACGAGGAGAGCAAAGACAGGAACTTCAGTGAAGAAGAAGTGTGCTTTCTCCCTCAGCCCAGACTCACTGTGTGGGAGGGACAGTTAAAACCTGCCCACGCACAGTGACTGCTGGTGAACCCGGAGGCCTCCACAGAGAGACATATCCGTGGAGCAGAACAGTGGATTCAGCAGACTCCAGCAGCTGTGGGTTGTGCCAGTTCAGACATGCCTTGGGAGAAGGCAACTGGCCCAGAGCTATTTTGGAGAGAGGTCAGCTGAGCTCAGAATTCAACAATTGCTGGCTCCACCTATAAGTTCCCAGCCACGTTGAAGCCCTCAGGAAGCTCATGCACTGCTACAGGCTGAACTGGCCTGGTTACAGCTTCACAGCCAAAAACTACCCTGAACTTCAGTGAAAATACATGTGCAGACTCACTGTGATTATACGGTCTCCTGCTGCTGGCTTGCTGGGATTAACCATGTTCTCTACCAGTGACAACAGAGATACACCTGAGGTGAACATTTTTTCTTTATTTTCTTCTCTTCTTTTTCACTTTGCTTATTTCTTCTTTCTGTTTAGTTTTTTCTTCATTGTTGGTTCTTGTTTCTATGTAAATGTGAACATGATTTCTAGTTTTTTGTTGTTCTCTTCTGTTCTTGTTTTTATTTCTTCTTTCTATATTTATCCCATTTTATGCATCAGTTTCCCAAAGTTTGCATGATTCCTCTTGCATCCTCTAGCCTTGCTTCTAACCTCTTCCTCTTTTTCTTTTTCTCTATTTTTCTCCTAAACTCTTTTAAAATTTCCCCCTTGAGGGTAAAATTGCCTTATTGATGGCTTATTTACTGCACACAATTCTCTGGTTTGTTTTATATATGTTATATAATTAAAATCTAGTTCATATGTTTAAAAGTGGCAAATTAATAATTACTTCAGTTTGTCATTTTTTAGGCTGTGTTTGATACTATGGTCATTGCTGAGTGCATCGTTTAGCTAAAGTGACATAATTGTTTTACCCAGCTGTTCTTTCTGGTATACCAAGACTGACATTACTTTTCTCTCATTGCTAAGCCAAAATACCCAAAGCCCAAAATTAAGAAAGAAAAGGTTTATTTAGCTCACAGTTTATGGAGGTTTCAGCCCATAATCTATTGTGTCCAAGCAAGGTGGCATGGCACAGGGGTAACAGTTCATGACAGCAGAAAATAGCAAAAGCAAAAAAAAAAAAAAAAAAAAAAGAAGAGAATGCAGAGAAGACTCTTTCTGTCCCTTATATTGTATAAAAACTACCCACCCTAGGGTGGATGTAGCACTCACACCTATAATCCCAGCATGAATCAATCACAAACTCTAGAAACCTGCCCCATGACTGCAAGAAGCTTTGGGGAGACATCCAAATGCAAATCAAAACAATAGTAAAAAAAGACTCTAGCCTGGTGCCAAAGAACCAGAACTTTAGCCAAGTGGGCAACCATCTCTCATCCCCAGGACGTTAAAACATAGAATCTTAGACTCAGGACCCACAAGCTAGCCATAACTGGAAGACTCCTCTCAGAAGTAGTCATTTCCTAACAGTTCTAAATACTAGCAGTAAAGCTACCCACCATAAACAATTTCCAAACATCAACTCGAGATTTAAACTAAAATCAAATAGAAAAAGAGATTCACAAGCCAAAAGCCTGCATAGTGACCTCCTCCATCCAGCCATGCAGCCTCAGCACATTGCTCAGAACCTGGTAGAGCCACATTCAGCAACCTCAGTCACCAGAGGACCTTCACATAGGTCCCTTGGGGCCTGGTTGGGCTCCTCCCAGAGACCCTGAGTAGCTGAGAAGCTGCCTGCACTCCGTGGTGCAAGCTAAAAGCCTGCACAGTGATCTCTATCCAGCCGTGCAGACTCAGCATGTTGCTGAGAGCCTGACAGAGCTGTACCCTGTGAACCCAAGCAGCTGTGGAGCTTTGGTGAGCCGTGTGGCATGAGCTTATGGCCTGCATAACATAATTCATCTAGCTGTTCAGCCTTGGTACACCATTCAGAACCTAATAGAGTCCCACCGAGCAACCTCCAGCAGCAAGGGAGCTTCAGAGTACTACATAGGGAGTGCTCAAGGTCTGCCCAATGTATGTCCCACATTTGAGGAGCTTATGTGTGCCACTAACCTGGTAAGGCCTGACTAATGACTTTCACTCAACTGAGGAAACTCCCTGCATTACAGAAAGGTATTCTCAACCCAGGAAACAACTGATACCTTGCATTAAGCTTCCCAAAGGGAATACAGGAAAATGACAAAACAAAAGAGCAAAATACAATCACAAACCTTCAACGCATCCCAAAGAAGCCTAGAAGACATGGACATAGAAGAAAATGTAAACTATATACCTGAAACTCCTGAAATGATAACAACTGAAGTAAAGAAAAAACTCCATGAAGCTGTAAAGGAACTCAGATCAGAAATAACTTCTCAGGTAAAACAAGAAATGATATACAAAATAAAAGAAATGCTGAACACACCTAAAGAAGACATAGTTTAAAAAATTGAGGAGCACTGAAAAAGATGGAAATCTTCAATGAACAATATAAGAAAGAAACAGAATGCATGAAACAGATTCAAGGATATATCCAGGAAATCAAAAATTCCATCAAAAGCTGGGAAAATCACCTCAATGAAAGTGAAGATAAGGCTTTCATATCCCTAAGACAAGATTACAACTAGTGAACAGGAAAGGAAAGATCTTTTAAAAAATAATAAGGAATCAGGAAATAACAATTCAACAATTGCAAAGTGATGCAAAGAAAAACAACATAAGATTGATAGGTATAAACGAAAAAGAAAATGACAGCACAAATGATATCAAAAGAATATAGAAGTAATAGCCAAAAATTGTCCAAACATGGGAAAGGAAATGGACATGCAGATAAGTGAAGCATATAGAACTCCAAACAACCATACCAAAATAAATCTACAACCAGGCATGTAATAATTAACATGTGAGAAATTCAACATAAGAACAGGGTATCAAAAGCTGTTAAAGAGAAGAGACAGATCACCTGTAAAGGAAAGCCCATCAGAAGCACAATGAACTTCTCAACATAAACAGTGTAGTCAAGAAGAGCATGGAGTGAAGTATTTCAGATACTAAAGGAAAATGACTTACAATCCAGGTTGGTGTACCCTGAAAAACTATCCTTCAAAATGGACAGAGAAATAAGACACTTCCTCAACAAGGAGCAGTTGAAGGACTTCATGACCACCACACCAACCCTACTGAAAAGGTATTCCCAACAGACATAAAAATAATTATGACTTCAAGAACACCAAAAGGAGAAAAACACTAAGCAATGCAAGAGTTAAATAGAGGGTGAAAGTAAAGAACCAAAAGCAGGAAGATAACATGAGAAAAATAAACAAATATATATCATTTATAATCATTAATGTAAACTGCCTCAAATCACCAATTAAAAGAAGCAGATTGGCAGAATGGATCAAAAAAGAGCCTCCAACCATATGCTGTATACAGGAAGCCCATCTAAACCAAAAGAAAATTCATAGAATGAAAATGAAAGGATGGAAAACAATACTTCTTGCAACAAGAACCCAAAAAGAAGCAGGGGTAGCTATTCTGTTTGCAGACAATGTGAACTTCAAATCAAGAATGATCAAAAGAGATAAAGAAAGTCACTACATACTACTTCAGGAAAAACTTTAAGAGGAAGAGATTACAATATATGCACCAAATTCAGGATCACCCAACTATAGGAAACAAAGATTAATAGAAATGAAAAATCAAATAGGCAATAATATAATTATAATGGGAGACCTTAAAATACCATTGACACAAAGAGACATATCAACTAGACAGAAAATCAGCAAAGAAATAACAGAACGGAATCACACTTGTGAACAAATGGACTTGGTGAATGTATACAGGGTGTTCTACCCAACAACATCAGAATACACATTCTTCTCATTTTCACGTGGGACATTCTTTAAAATAGACCATATACTAGCCCACAGAGCATGCTTCAGTAAATGCAAAAGAATTGAAATTATCCCATGCATGTTATCAGATCATAGTGCCACAAAACTAGAAATTAATGACAAAAGAAACTTCAAAAACTCCATAAAAACATGGAAATCAAATAATACACTCCTGAGAAATTAGTGGGTCACAGAGAAAATTAAAGAAGAAATTAAACAATATCTACAAGCAAATGAAAATACAAATACAACTTACTGAAACCTGTGGAATGCAACGAAAGCAGTCCTCAGAGGGAATTTCATTGCAGAGAATTCCCACATCAGAAAAGCAAAACTAACACAAATAATGATGCTACACCTCAAGCATCTAGATAAAGAAGAGCAAGTCAAGCCTAAAGTCATAAGAAGGGAGGCAATTATAAAGATCAAAGCAGAAATTAATGCAGTAGAGACTAATAAAACAATACAAAGAATTAACGAATCAAAGAGTTGGTTCTTTGAAAGAATAAATGAAATTGATATGCCCCTAGCCAATCTCATATTTTTAATTTTATTTAAACAGAAAAAAAGCAAAACAGAAAAAAGAGTAGAAATAATACAGTTTTGAACAGTAAGAAATCACTAGTTCATAAATTACTTATTATCATCTCAGAAATAATCATTCAAGTTACAAAATTAAAGCATACAAGGTGGACATTCAAACAGTGAGACTGAAAACAGTTCTGCTCAATGATCCAACAAAAACTTGGTAATATGGATATTTATGTTACACACTTAAACATACATACAGTTATATCCTTTAGAGCACTTTCTTTTCCTCTCTTTTTTACAATAGCAATTACACATTTTGGGCTTTATTATTCTTTCATTTCTTATTACTTTTTACACTACAGACACAATGTGATGTCTATAAATATGATTCTTATGTATTACATTATTAGGATAGTTTCAAGTTGCTTCAATTTACCTGTGCCTCAAGATAATCCTTTTTGATAGCTGAGTAATATTCCACTGTATAAAAATACCACATCTTTTTCATCCCACTCTGCAATTAATAGGCATTTTGGTTGTTTCCAAGATTTAGCTATTAAAAATTGGGCTGCAATGAACATGGGTGCACATATACCATTGTGACATGACCTTTTCAATTTTTCTGGGAAAATACCCAGGAGAGGAATAGTTGGATTTAATGGAACTTCCAATCCTAGTCTTCTGAGAAATCTCCATACTGATTTCTATAGTGACTTCACCAGTCTACACTCCCACCAACAGTGGAGCAGTGTTCCTTTTACCCCACAGCCTCGCCAACATTTGTTATCAGTTGATTTCTTGATGGCAGCTATTCTTTCCGGAGTAAGATGAAATCTCAATGCTGTTTTAATTTCTGTTTCTTGAATGACCAGTGATGGTGAACATTTCTTCATGTATTTATTTGCCATTGTATATCTTCTTCTGAGAAATGTGTGTTCATCTCAGATGCCCATTTTTGGAAAGAGTCTTTGAATTTGAGAGGCTTGATGTTTTTCAATTCTTTATATGTTCTGGATATAAGTCCTTTATCTAAGGGGTTGTTGGCTAAAATTCTTTCCCATCCTGTGGGTTTTCTTTTCACCTTGTTGGTGATTTCTTTTGAAGTGCAAAAACTTTTTTATATTATGAGATCCCAGTTGTTGATTCTTTGAAGTGTTTCCCAGGCAGTTTGTGTTTTGTTGATGAATTCTCTGCCTAATCCTATGTCTCCAAGATTTCTACCTACCTTGTCTTCCAGTAGATTTAGTGTTTCTGTTTTAACATTTAGATCTTTGATCTATTTAGATTTTAGTTTTGTGCATATTAATAGACAAGATTCTAGTTTCAGTCTTCAGCATGTGGAGAGCCAATTTTTCCAACACCATTTATTAAAGAGGCTATCCTTCTTCCAGTGTACATGTTTAACACCTTTGTCAAATATCAGGTGGTTGCATGTCTTTATAGCTGTGTTTGAATCTTCTAATCTGTTGATCCTCAGGTCTATTTCTTTGCCAGTACCATGCTGATTTTATCACTGTGGCTTTGTAGTATAGTTTCAAGTCAGGAATTGAGATGCCTCCTGTCTTGCCTTCATTGCCCAGAAATGCCTTTGATATTCTAAGTTTCTTCTGTTTCCAATGAATTTTAAGAGTGTTTTCCTCTATATCTGTGAGGTATGTCAATGGTATTTTGATTGGGATTGTGTTAAATCTGTATAACAGTTTTGGGAGTATTTTCACAATGTTGGTTCTTCCTAGTCAAGAGCAAGGAATATCCTTCCATTTTCTAATATCCTCTTCAATCTCCTTTTTAAGTGTAGCTTAATTTTCAGCATATAGGTTTTTTACATTCTTGGTTAGGTTGATTCCTATGTATTTCATTTTTTTAGATGCTATTGTGAAAGGTGTTATTTCCATAATTTTTCTCTCAGTGAGTTTTTTGTATGTGAACAGGAATGCTATTGATTTTTGAGCATTTACTTTGTATCCAGCTACACTGCTGAATTTATTACCTCTAGTAGTCTTTTAATGGAGGGTTTTTGGTTTTTTTTTTTTTTTTTTGGTCTTCTATATAGAGTATCATGTCATCTACAAATAGTGACAATTTAACTTCTTCCTTTCCTATCTTTATTTCTTTTATTTCTCTCTCTTGTCTGATTGCCCTGGCTAGTATTTCCAGAACTATACTGAATAGGAGTGGTGATATGGACATCCTTGTCTTGTTCCTGATTTTAGCGTGAAAGCTTTCAGTTTTTGTACATTTAGTATATTGTTGGCTGTTGGTTTGTCATAGATGGCCTTTATAAGGTTGCGGTAGACACTGTGTATTCCAAGTTTCTGAAGGGTTTTTATCATGAACATGTGTTGGTCTTTATCAAAAGCTTTTCTTGCATCTATTGAGATGACCATGTGGTTTTTGTTTTTGGCTCTGTTGGGCTGTTGTGTATTACATTTATTGATTTGCGTATGTTAAACCATCCCTGCATTTCTGAATAAATCTCACTTGGTCATGATGTATAATCTTTTTGATGTTTTGCTGCATTCTGTTTGCCAGCATTTTATTGAGAATCTTTGCATCAATGTTCATTAGTGAGACTGGCCTATAGTTCTCCTTTTTGGTTAGGTCTCTCTCTGGTTTTGGTACCAGAGTGATACTCACCTCTAAGAATGAGTTAAGGAGAATTGCTTCTTTTTTTTATTTCATTGAAGAGTTTAAGTAGTATTGGAGTCAACTCTTCTCTAAATTTCTTGTACAATTCAGCCATGAATCCATCAGGACCTGGGCTTTTCTTTGTTGGTAAGTTTTTAATTACATTTTCAGTTTCAGTAACTGATATTGGGTTATTCAAAATTGCTATATCTACTTGCTTGAGCTTTGGTAGTTCATATATTTCTAGAAATCTCTCCATTTCCTCTGTATTTTCCATCGTATGTGAGTAGAGATTTTCAAAGTAGGTATTCATGATCTTTTGAATTCCCATGGGATCTGTAGTAATTTCTCTCTTTTCAGTCCTTATTCCTTGAATTCTTTCTTTTTCTTTATAAGGTTAGCTAGAGGTTTGTCAATTTTGTTTATTCTCTCAGAAAACCCTCTTTTTGATTCATTCTTTCTTTGCATTTTTTAAGCTTCAATTGCATTGATTTCTGCTCTAATCTTTACAATTTCCTCTTTTCTATGAGCTTTCAGTTTAACTTGATCTTCTTGTTCTAGAAGCTTGAGATGAAGCATTCAGTTGTTTATTTTTGCTCATTCTGTCTTCTTGATATGAAAATTTATTGCTATATGTTTTCTTCTTAAGACTGCTTTCATTGCATCTCACATATTACAGTATGTTATTTTCATTGAATTGTAGGTATTGCTTTATTTCTTCTTTTATTTCATCTTTAGCCCACTGGTTATTCAGAAGGTTCTTATTTAAGTTCCATGTATTTATATAGGTTTTGCAATTTCTTTTGCCATTAATTTCCAATTTCAGTGCACTATTTTCAGATATTATTCATGGGATAATTTCAATATCTTTGCATTTACTTAAGAATGTTTTATGGGATAATGTATGGTCTATTTTGTAGAATGTCCCATGTGCAGCTGAGAAGAATGTGTACTCTGATGTGTTTGGGTGGAACACTCTGTGAACATCTACTAAATCCAATGGCTCACAGGTATGATTCAGTTCTGCTGACTTTTTGACTAGTTGATCTATCTCTTTGTGACAATGGGGTATTAATGTCCCCTGTTATAACTGTGTTCTTGTGTATTTGGTTTTTCATGTCTGTTAATATTTGTTTTATATAGTTGGGTGCTCCTGTATTTGGTGCATATATATTTATAATTATTAGTTCTTCCTCTTGAATTTTTTCACTAACAAGTATGTTGTGACCTTCTTTATCTCTTTTAATCATTTTAGGTTTGAAATTCACATTGTCTACAAATAGAAAATTACCCCTAATTTTTTCTGGGTTCCTATTGCATGCAATGCTGTTTTTCATCCTTTGACTTTTAATCTATGAGTTTCCATTTGGTTCAGTTGAGTTTCTTATATACAGCATATTGTGGGATCATGTTTCTTGATCCATTCTGTCAACATATTTCTTTTGATAGGTGAATTGAGGCCATTTACATTTATGGATATAACTGATATGTACTGACTTGACTTTGCCATGTTATGTTCCAGTTGTTTGTTTTCTGCTTTTATCCCTTTTTAAATTGCATATCCTACCTTGTGGTTTGTTTCTGTTGCTGTTCTGGGGATTGTGGTCATTTTTATCTCTGTCTAGTATGTCTTTCAATACTCTTTCTAGTGTTGGTTTTGTGGACAAGAATTTCTTCAGTTGTTCTTTGTCATGGAAGTATCTTGTTTCTCCATTAAATTTGAATGAAAGTTTTGCTGGGTACATCAGTCTGGGTTGAAAGTTGTTTTCTTTCAGGGCTTGAAATACCTCACTCCAAGCTCCTCTTCACTTGAGGGTTTGTGCTGAAAAGTCTGCCATGATTCTAATGGGCTTTCCTTGGTAGGTGAGTTGTGTCTTTTCTCTAACAGCTTTTAGCGTTCTGTTTATATGCTGTGTATCTGGGATCTTAATTATTATATGTCTGAGTATAGATTTATGTTAGTGGTGGTTTTTTGGTGTTCTATATGCCTCACTTATCTGCATATCAGATTTTTCCCCATGTTTGGGGAATTTTCTGCTATTACTTCTGTGAATAGTTTAGTTATGTCATTTGCATCGACTCCTGCATCTTCAATGATGCCTATTAGTCTTATATTGTTTCTCTTGGCATCATTTTGAAGCTGCTGGATTGTCATTTCATGCTGCTTTGTTGTTTTATAAGTTCTAGCCTTTCATGTTTGCTATCTGCGATCTTGTCCTCAAGGTCTGAAATTCTATCCTCAACTTAATTTAAATGGTTTTGCAAGCTTAAATGGTTTTTTATTTCTTGGATGTCTCTTTGAGTTTGTTTCATGAATTATGCTTGTTTTCTATATTGTCCATTCAAGGTTTCAATCAGTTTCCCATGCTCCTGTACTTTTTTCTCTATTTCTTCTCTAGCTGAGCTGAGCAACTCCTTTACTAAGGTTGTTATTTCTGTCTTTAAATGACAGATTACTTCTAACTTGATTCCCTTTATAGCATCATGGACTTTTTTTTATTTCACTTGCTATCTTTTCAGAGATTTCCAGTGTGTTACTTTTGAAGTCCTCTATTCAAAGTCTCCTGTACTTGCTCCTGATGGACTAGATGTTTGAGATTGCATTTTGCTTTTTTGTTTTTCCATTTTCCCCTTTATAATAAATATTTGGTCCTTCAATCCCACAGAGGCTCCCCTTGATATTGCATGGTTAATCCACTGCAGTTCAAGGTTTTGTGGGGAGTGTGGGAGCCAAAGATCAACAGTGTCAACTGTTGGTAGTGTGTATCTTCGGGTTCTACTGTAAGGTTGATGTTCAGTTGCTGGTTCCCACAATGAAGAGGTGGGCCAGTCACCTGAATTCCCCCAAAGGACCTGTTGGGTGAGTCTTATAATTCTTCCTAGGCTGAAAAGCCTAGAAGTACTGATGGAAATCAACCCTTAGTTCCTGCAGTTATTATGTCTTCATCTTGCTCAGAGTAACCAGATCTCCCTGTTTATAGCGTTTGTCTCGGCTGGCACGCTACTGTGTCTCTGGGTGTCCCACAGGCCCCCTTAATTTTCTCCAGGTTGAGGGAGGCCTTACTCTCACCTTCCTCAACCTACCTGATATTCTCTGTGTGGAGAAAGGACTCACCCACTCACTTGCTAAGCTCACCTATGGCCTACTTCTGGAGGGGACTTTGCTATTGCTCCTGTTTACCCACTGAAGGTGGAAAACTTTATTCCTATTTTAGGGGCAAACTCACCTCACTGATGGAAGCCTGCTGAGTTCTTGTTTGGATGAGTGGTTACAAAGGCTTCCCTTGATATTGCATGGTTAATCCACTGCAGTTCAAGGTTTTGTGGGGAGGTGTGGGAGCCAAAGATCAACAGCAATACTAGGTCCTGGAGGTGGGTGTTCCCTGATGGCAGCAGTGGAACTGCAGGGGTACACATTGCAGGCTGCAGTTCCAAGGTCCTGTGGTAGGTGGCTAGGACTGTGGGAACACAAGAGGGACCCAATTCTGGACCAACCCTAACCACACCGCTGGCTGGAGTTCCTGGGTCCTGCAAGGTGGTCTTCTGGGAAAGCAAGGGTCGTGGCAGGGGCCCAGGTCTAGCCTGGCCCTGCGTGTGTTACTAGCTGTAGTTCCTGGGTCCCACGAAGTGGTCTGCTGGAATGGTGGGGGTCGCGGGAGGAGCCCGGGTCTAGCACAGCCCTGTGCATGCTGCTGGCTCATCAACCCCATTTAAAAGAGGAAAGAAAAAACTCAAATTAGTGCAATAAGGAATGAAAGGGTGAAATTGCTAAAGACCCTATGGAAATACAAAAGATCAATACTTACTTCAAAAACCTCCATTCTCATAGGTTTGATAACAGAGAAGCAATGGACAGATTCCTAGAAACATATGAATTACCAAAGCCAGATCAAGAAGATGTAAAACTGCTGAATAACCCTATTCAGTTAATGAAATTGCAAATGTAATTAAAACTTTACTCACAAAGAAAAGCCCAGCTCCTGATAAATTCACTGCTGAATTCTATAAGAAATTCAAAGAAGACTTAATGACAACACTCTTCAAACACTTCAATGAAATTGAAAAGGAAGCAATTCTCCCTAACTCATCCCTGGAAACAAGTATTACTCTAATACCAAAACCAGAGAAAGACTCAACCAAAAAAGAGAAGTATAGGCCAATTTCTGTAACAAACATAGATGCAAAAATTCTCAGTAGAATACTGGCAAACAGAATGCAGCAAATCAACAAGACGATTACACACCACAACCAAGTGGGACTCATCCCAGGAATTCAGGGGGGGTTCAAAATGTGCCAATCAATAAATGTAATTTACTATATCAATAGAGCCAAAAATAGGAATCATATGATAATTTCAATAGATGCAACATTCATTATTGATAGGAACCCTACAGAAAATTGGAATAGATGGTCTTTACCTCAGTCTGATAAAATCTACCTAAGAAAAACCAAGATCTAGCATCATTTTAAATGGCTACAAACTGAAAGCTTTCAATCTAAAATCAGGAAAAAGACAAGGATGTCCATTATACCACTCCTATTCAATGTAGTGAATATTAGAAATATTAGAGTAATTAGACAAGAGAGAAATAAAAGAGATAAAAACAGGAAAAGAAGAAGTTACATTAGCATTATTTTCAGATGATATGATACTCTACATAGAAGACCCCCCAAAACTCCATTGGAAAACTTCTAGGTATAACCAAATTCAGTAATGTAGCTGGATACAAAGTCAACACTCAAAAATCAATAGCATTCCTATATACAAACAACAAACTCACTGAGAGAAAAATAAGAGAAACCACATCCTTTACAATAGCATCCAAAAAATTAAATATTTAGGAATCAATCTGTGAAAGGAAGTAAAAGATCTATTCAGTGAAAATTACAATACCCTGAAAAAAGAAATTGAAAAAGATCTCAGAAAATAAAAAGCCATTTATTGCTCATGGATAGGAAGAACATTGTGAAAATGGCCATTCTCCCAAAGTTGTACAGATTTAATGCAATTCCAATCAAAATACCATTAGCTACCTCACATATCTAGAGAAATCATTTCTAAAATTCATCTGGAACCAGAAGAGACATAGAATAGCAAATTCTAGGCAACAAAGGTAAGGCAGGAGGCATCACAATCTCTGATTTGAAGCTATATTTCAAAGCTGTGATAAAATCAACATAGTAATGGAATAAAAACAGGCCTGAAGATCAATGGAATAGATTAGAAGATACAACTACAATTACAAACACACTTAGCCAACTTATCTTTGACAAAGGGGCTAAACATGTTCACTGAAAGAAAGTTAACCTCTTTAATAAGTGGTACTGGAAAAACTGGTTCTCCATATGCTGAAAATTAAAACTAGACCCATGTTCACATTGCACTACACTAAAGTCAAAATGGATCAAAGATGAAAATATTAAAACAGAAACACTAAATCTGCTGGAAGACAAAGTAGGTAGAAATCTTGAAGACATAGGGGTAGGCAGAGAGCTCATCAACAAAAATCAAACTGCACAGGATATACTTCCCAGAATCAATAAGTGGGATCTTGTCTTATTAAAAGGTTTTTGCATGTCAAAAGAAATATCCAATTGAGTAAAAAGAAAACCCACAAATAGGGAAAAAATTTTAGTCA
Source organism: Hydrochoerus hydrochaeris (assembly GCA_004027455.1). Lineage (NCBI taxonomy): Eukaryota > Metazoa > Chordata > Mammalia > Rodentia > Hydrochaeridae > Hydrochoerus > Hydrochoerus hydrochaeris. The sequence continues at coordinate 43,583 of PVLA01007005.1, forward strand.
ACTATCCCTCAGACAAAGGACTTCTCTCTAGGAGATATAATTTTTTTGAAAAAATCAGATCCCTGAAATTCAGACTCAATCCATAAATTGGCATCTGATATGAATGCACACTTCTCAGCTGAAGAAAAACAAATGGCAAATAAATACATGAAACAATGTTCAGCACCTTTGGTCATTAGAGAAATGCAAATTAAAACCACACTGAGATTCCATCTCATTCCAGAAATACTGGCCAGCATCAAGAAAAACAACAATATCAAATGCTAGAGGGGCTGTGGTGAAAAAAGAACACTTCTGCACTGTTGGTGGGAGTGTAGACTGGTGCAACCACTGTCGAAATCAGTCTGGAGGTTCCTCAAATAAACTGGGCTTAGAAGTCCTATTTGACCCAGCTATATTACTTTTGGGCATATTCCCAGAAGAATGGAAAACATTATACCACAGTGATATGTGCACCCATGTTTATAACAGCACAATTTGAAATAGCCAAATCTTGGAAACAACCTAAATGCCCATCAATTAATGAATGGATAAAAAAGATTAACATTCATAAAAAGGGTTAAAAAAAAGTTAGCATTCATAGGATTGGATCAATTTTGCATGTTTGTATCTGGTAATCTGAGGAAGTCTTTTGAAGTTTGCTATGCAAAATAACAACCTTAGTTATATTCCTACCACCTTGTTTTGAAAACCTATATTGTCATTTGTTTGGGGCTCTTTGTTATTGTTATTTATTTTTCTTTTTGTTTCTCATTTTTCTAGTAATTTATTTTGTTTTTCATTGTTTTTCCCTCTAATACAGAAAGGATAGATGCACGTGTAGAGGCTTATACATGCTTAGAACTTCTCCTAAAGAGTTTACGAGAATTGATTGTGTTATGTGTGATGATATGAACAGCTACTTTGAAGAAAAAGAGACATTATGGTAGCCATTGCTGATTTCCTGTAATCATGTTGTGAAGTCCAGTAATGCTTTTATTCTTTGTTTAGATTAGTTTTAGTCTTTTTTATTATTTAATTTCAATATATATGAAGGTATGAACAATTATTTTGAAGAGAACAAGAGACATTAAAGTAACCATTATTGATATTCCTATTGTTTTGTTTTGAAGGCTTGTAATGTCTTCATTACTCTGTTTTGATCAGTTTGAGACTGTTTAGTTTTGTTTGAATTTATTGTATGTGAAGATACAGACAACTATTTTGAAGAAAACAAGAGACATTATGGTAGCCACTGTTGATCTATTGTGTTGCTTTGAAATCCTATGTCACTTGCATTGTTTTGTTGAAATCTACTTTGTTATGTTTTGTTTTACCTTATTTAAAATTTTAAAAAAAGAAGGAAAGAAAATGAGAAGATACTCAAACAAGTTGCAACCCCAGATATCCATCTGACCAAAACCAAACTCAGGAGGCAATAAGGTAGAACAATACAAAAGCTACCCATTTAGACTCTCCGAAGGACATCCTACAAAGGGATAATAACTACTACAGCTACATGAACCCCAACAGAATGAATCTACCAGGAAAGGAAAGCAGTTAAACAGAGGGCACAAAAGGAATCTGACAACAAGAAAATAACATGACAGAGATAATTCAACACATATCAGTTTTAATCATCGACATTAATGATATTGATTCATAAATTAAAAGAAGCACAATGACAGAGTAGATGAAGAAGAAAGATCCAAAAATATCATACATATGAAATACATTTAATTCAAAAAGAAATTCATAGACCAAAAGACAAATGGTAGAAAACAATGTTCCATGTGACAGGAACCAAGAAAAAAGCAAGATTAGCTATTGATTTGGAGACAAAGTGAATTTCAAGCCATTATTGATTAAGAGAGACAAAGAAGTTCACTGCATTCTTGTAAAGGGAACAATCCAAAAGGAGGCAATGACAATCATAAATATATATGCATTAAATACCAGTGCACTCAACTATATCAAACAAATATTAACAGACATGAAAAATCAAATAAGCACTAATACAACTGTAATGGAGGATCTTAATAATCCACTGTTACAAATAGACAAATCAACTAGATAAAAAATCAACAATGAAATAACAGAACTAAACCAAACTTTCAACCAAATGGACTTAGTAGATGTCTACAGTGTTTCACCCCCACATTTGAAAACACTTTATACTCAGCTGCACATAGCATGTTCTACAAAGTAGGCCACATTCTGGCTCATAGATCATGCTTAAGTAAATTAACAAGAATTGAAAATTATCTCACACATATTATCTGACCATAGTAAAGTGAAATCAGAAATAAATCCCAAAAGAAAGCATGAGAACTTCATAAATACATGGAAATTAAATAATACCCTCCTGAACAACCAGTGAGCTACAGAAATTAGACAGTTTCTATAATTATATGATAAGGCAAAAACAAAACACCAGGATTTATGGGTCACAATGAATGCAATCCTATGAAGGAAATGATAGTAGTATATATCAATAGCAGCAAAACAACAAATTCAAATAAACAAATTTAATGTTGAACCTCAAGATTCTATAAAGAAAAGAGCAGCTCATGGACAAAACTCATAAGAGGAAGGAAATTATAAAGATCAGGGCAGAAACTAATGCAATGGAAACTAGGAAAACAATACAAAGAATCAGTGAATTGAAGAGTTGGTCCTTTGAAAGATTACATAAAATCAACAGACCCTTAACCAACCTTAACAAAAAAGAGGGAAAAAGATGTGAGTTCATGCAATTAGGAACAAAATGGATAAAATCACAATAGATCCTCCTGCAGAAATTCAGGAGGTCATCAATACCTACTTCAAGAACCTGTATTCTAATAAGAGTAAAATACAAAATAAACGGACAGCTTCCTTGATATATATGAACTACCAAAGCTGAATCAAGAAGATATAGAAATTCTAAACCAGTATTAGTCAGTAAATTGAAGATGCAACTAAAACGCTGCAACAAAGAAAAGCCCAGGTCGTGAGAGATTCACCACTGAATTCTACAAGAACTTTAGAGAACACCTAATACTGCTACTTCTCAAAATCTTTAATGAAATTGAAAGGAAAGGAATATTCCATATTCATTCTTGGATGCAAGTATTATACTAAAACCAGGAAGGACTTAACCAAGAAAGAGAACTATAAGCCAATCTTCCTAATAAACAAATATAGAAATCCTCAATAAGATGCTGACAAACAGAATGCAGCAAGTTGTCAAGAAAATTATACACCATGATGAAGTTGGATTCATTCCAAGGATGCAAGGATGGTTCAACATACATAAATTAATAAATGTAATAAATCATATTAAAAGAGCCAAGGACAAAAACCATATGATCATCTCAGTCAATGCAGAAAAGGTGTTTGACAAAGTTCAACACCCATATTTGATTTTAAAAAATCCTAGATAAAATTGAATTAAATGGTATTTATCTCAATTTGATAAAAGCCATCTATGATAAACCAATGGCCAACATCATGCTAAATGGATAAAACATGAAAGTTTTCACTCTAAAATCAGGAGCAAGGCAACAATGTCATTGTCCCCACTTATTAAATATAGTTCTGGAAACATTAGCTACAGCAATTAATCAAGAGAAAGAAACAAAAAAATAAAGAAAAGAAAGGAAGAAGTCCAATTACCATTATTTGAAGATGACATGGTACCCTTTATAAAAGACACCAAAACCTCCAACAAAAGACTCCTAGATTTAATAACCAAATTCAGTAATGTAGCTGGATACAAAGTCAACACTCAAAAATAAATAGCATTCTTGTACACAAGTAACAAATGCACTGAGAGAGAAATGAAGCACATTTCACAGTAGCATCCAAAAAATGAAATACCTAGGAATCAATATAATGAAGGAATTAAAAAGCCTCTATATTGAAAACTACAGTATTCTGAAAAATGAGATTGAAGAAGATATTTTAAAAATGGAGAGATATCCCTTGCTCTTGGGTAGGAAGTACCAACAGTGAAAATAGCCATACTCCTGAAATTGTTATGTAGATATAATTGAATCCCAATCAAAATACCAAGAGTATATCTCACATAATTAGAAAAAAGCAATTCTAAAATTCATTTCGAACCAGAAGAGATCTAGAGTATGAAAGTAAACGTGGACAACAAAAACAAAGAGGACATAACAATCCATGACTTGAAACTATACTACAAATCTACCTTAATAAAGACAGCATGGTACTGGAAAAAATAAATAGACTCATGGATCAGTGGAACAGATTAGAAGATTCAGAAAGAACCCTAGACATTCTTAACCACCTTATCTTTGACAAAGATGCACAACACCTTCACTGGAAGAAAGATAGCCTCTTTAGTAAATGGTGCTAGGTAAATTGACTTTCCACATGCCAAAGACTAAAACTAGACCCATATCTTTCACCACTTATTAAACTAAAATCAAAATGGATCAAAGATCTAATAGTAAAAGAGAAACATTTAATCTGCTGGAAGATAGAATAGGTAAAATTATTGAAGACACTGGTGTGGGCAAAAGACTTTATAAACAAAACCCTGATTGCAGAGGAACTATCACAAAGAATCAATAACTGATATCTCATCTTATTAAAAAGCCTTTCCACAACAAGTGAAACCACCAACAGAGAGAAGAGATAAGCCACAGTGTGGGGAAAACTTTTTTCCACTGTCCTCAGGCAAAGAATTTATGTCTAAAACATTTATAGAACTCAAAAAAAAAAATCAGACCCCCAAAATTTAAAGATCCAATCCAAAACTTGGCATCTGAAATGAAAAGAATGATCAGAAGTAGAAATCACAAATAAATATATGAGAAAAATGTTCAACAACATTGGTCATCCAAGAAATGGAAATTAAAGCAATGCCAAGATTCCATCTCACTCCAGAAAAAAAATGGCTATTATTAAGAAAAAAATCAATAACAAATGCTGGAGAGACTGTAGAAAAAGAGACCTTTCTCCACTGCTGATGAGAATGCAGACTGGCACAACCACTGTGGAGACCAAGTGGAGATTCCTCAAAAAACTAGAACTAGATGCTCCATTTCTCTTTTTAGTATCTTTTCAAAAAATTTAAAAGAATCATGCCACAACAATATATGCATGGCCATATTTATAACACCACAGTTTATTATAGCTAAATCTTGGGGTCAACCCAAATGCCCATCAACTGATGAATGGATAACTAAGATTTTTTAATATAATAGAATACAACTACTTGCCATAAAAAATAAGTTTGAGACATTTCTAGCTAAATGGCCATACTTTGGCACTAGCCTTTTAAGTGAAATACATGGGACACAAGTGTAAATACCACATCATTTCTCTGGTGTGAGAAACTGAAAGCATAAATAAGAACCAAAATTCATAATAAATTTTGTGAAATAGGAAGAAATTTTTCAAATGGGAAGGGGAACTTGTGAGGGGGGTAGAGAAAAAGGAAAGAAAGAGAAAAGAAAAAAATATTGAGAAAAGAAGGAAAAATGGAAACAAAGCTTCTGTAAATAAAGAGGGGTAGAGGGCTTGAAGGAAGAGCAGGGGAATGGGGGAGAAATAATCAAATTATATCACGTACAGGCACAAATTCCATGTAATGTATGTGATCATTACATGTACCTAAAATATACCAATAAAAATAATTAATTAAAAAAATAATCGACTTTAATTTCATTGATCCATTCTATTATGTTTTGTTTTAGTTACTTTCCTCATTGCTGAGGCAAAATACCCAACACTCAAAGCTAGAGAAGAAAGTATTTGTTTGGTTCACAGTTTGAGAACCAGCTGGTTCCAAGGCAGGGTGGCTTGGCAGAGAGGCATCACAGAAAAGAAATTGTCCACCACAGGGCAGACAGATAAAAGCACATTTGCCTCTCTTCCTGTCCCTCATACTTTATGCAGGCCATCTTCCCTAGAGCAGGTGAAGCACTCACACCCTTAATCTTAGGCATAACTACGCCAAACCAATAAGTTGACTGGTTCAGTAATCACGTACCCTTAACCCCAGCACCATACACTCTAGATCCAGACCCCTCTGTTGAAGCTCCACTATGACAGCATGGTGGAGTGGGGGGCATCTAGACTTCAGCCATAGCATATTTCTAATCATTATTTCACTTCTTTCTCCTCTTATCTTTACTATTTCTTTCTTTTCACTGCTTTTGGTTTAGTTTGAATTTCATCTTCTAGTTCCTTACTGTGTAAAGTTGGATGTTTGCACTATCTAATGAAATCTACAGGTTTAATTCTATCCTGTCAAATTCCAATTGCTCTTTTCTCACTACTGGAAAAAAAATCACAAAATTTGAGTATTCAGTGGAAGATATAAAATAGTCAAAGCCATATGGAGAAAGAACAAAACTGAGGCATCACATGCCCTGATTTGAAACTATGATAGAGTTATAATAATCAAAACAGTATGATACTGGTAAGAGGCCAGTGGAACAGAATAGAAATACCTGAAATAAATCCATGCATTGATGATCAATGAATCTGTGATGAGGGCAACATGAATACACAATAGAGAAATGGAAAGTGTCTTCAATAATGAGTGTTGGGACAACTGGTTATCCACATGCAGAAGAATGAAAATAGTTTCATATCCCATACCATAAAATGTTTAATTCAAAATGCATTAAAGACTAAAGCTATAAACTCAGTAAACAAAAACATGACTCCATGACTTTAGTTTGGGTGATGTTTTTAGATATGACAACAAAAATACAGGCAACAAAAGAAAAACAGAAAATTGGGTTACATCAAACTAAAAAATTTCTGCATAGCATAGAAAGAAAATTGACATGGTGAATAGAAAACTGACAGTGAGAGAAAGTACTTGCAAGCCATATATCAGAAAGTTAGTATCCAAAATGTATGTGATTCAATAACAAGAAAGCAAATGGACAAAGACTTAAATAAATGTTTCTCAAAAGATGTACAAGTAGATGAAAACACATTCAACACTGCTAATCACCTGAAAAATGGAAATTTAAACCAAAATGAATGTCATCTTATACCTGTTGGAATGACTCTTATGAGAAACATGACAGATAAAGTGCAGAGAAAATGGAAACTTTGTTATGCTCCCGTAAGATCTGGAAATGCTACTACTGGGTATGTATCCGAAAGCCATGAGATCAGTGTCTCAGAGGGGTATCTTTGCTCCTATGTTTATCACAGTATCATATTCAATAGCCAAGGTATGGAAATGAACCAAGTATCCGCCAACAGGTGAATGGACTGAGAAACTGTGGCAGGTATCTGAATGTGGATGGAAATAATATTGCATTATTCAGCCTTTGAAAAGAAGGAAACCCTGCCATTTACAAAAACACTGATGAACATGGAGAACACTATTCTAAAAGAAATAGGGACACAAATATAAGTGCTATGTAAATTCATTTAAACCTGCGTTCTTTTAAAAAGTAAAAACAGAGCATGAAATGGTGATTACAGAGACAGTGAAAGAGGAGGAAATAGGAAGATGTAGGCCAGGGGGTACAAACTTGCAGTTATGTAGTATAAAAAACATTTAGAGAATCTAATGTACAGCAAAAGGGCTATAGTATACCATATAGTATATTGAAAGTCCTCAAAAGAGTAGATTTTTCAGGTTTTTTCAGCTATCACTGTCTATTGAAGATGACAGATATGTCAAATCACTTATCTGGAGAAATTGTTTCACTATGTATGTCTAACATCATGTGTTTATACAGAAAAGAGGGGAAGAACACATACGTGTACTGCTGATAACTAAAATCACTTATTATCCCAAGTCAAAAAACAAAAATCTGTGCTGGATGGAGCTCACTGGCAGAGCGCTTTTCTAGCATGAGTGAGATTCGGGGTTTGATCTTCAGCAACCCAAAACCAAATGAAAACAAAAAAGTATCTGATGATACTTTGGTCTATTGTCTTCCAATCTTACCACTTTCCTTTGCTTTCTAATCTATGAGTAGATACATGGTTTTCTTTAAAAAATATTTTGTCTTGGTTTATAGCCTGACTTTATTTCTCTACATTTCATTATGCTAAGTATCCACAAATGGCTCTGTTTTTTGAAAACATAATTTTTAATGATGGAATAATACTCCCTTGCCCCATAAATTATTTAACCATTTTTCAACTGTTGGACATTTATGTTGCTTCCAATTTTTCACAATTTTAAATAATGCTAAAATGACTAACATTAATATCATACATAAATATTTAACTAGAACTCTGATTATTCTGTGACATTTATTCATTCCTGGGAGGCTGGCTAGCATAGTAACTTAAGGAAAAGTCCAGATTGTACACTTAATTAAGAGTCAATATCTACTATTGAACTGCAGTAGTGTGTCTTTCGGCAGTAACTTAACCATCCCGACCCTCAAAAACATATAAAGAAAAAAAATTTCTATACATGTGTATAGTTACAAATATAAGCCTACAATTGTGTGACATAATTAAAATAGTAAAGAAATAATGCCACTGTCTGCACACTATACCAGGCCTTGTTTAAAATACCAGGATACCTGCTCTTGGTGTAGTTGAAACATGAATAAGTATACATTCTCAGAGTTTCAGATGTTTTCTTCAAAGTGACAGTTACTTATGTGTTCAAACAAATGAGGAAAGGTGAGAAAGAAGTGATACATTTCACTAAGTGCTGTTAAGTGAGTGATTTTGGTAATTAATACACTACTCCTTAACAGTGAATAAACAGTAATGTTAATTGTCTTCTTGATTGCAGAGTCAATGCCAAAGAGGTGATACAAAGGATATTTAACCCCCTAAACTCTGGTTAAAGAAGGAAATAGGTATCTGTTTTCAACCTTATTGGTCTTTTCATAATCTGAATCACTAAGTACCTCTTAGAGTTTTGACCCATATTTCTAGTTAGTCATTCTCTTGGTCCTTCTTTACAAAGTAAAATATAAATCAAATCATATCTTAAAATTTCAATGAGCTTCTTGAGTCCTGCCATCTCAATAAAATAGTCTAAATGCCACCCACCTATTAAAATGTGTCCCTTGTCCCAAAGTACTTATATTATCAAATTTAAATTGCATTTTAAATGAAAGAGAATTTTAAAGATAACAATGGTTAATATCACACTATTATAAATAAGAGGTATATGGCAAATAAGTTCACAAAGAAATAAAAAATTTTAATCTGTGTATGTTAAGAATTTCAAAATAAAAACTAATAAAAGGACGTGATAATTATGAAAGGATAATGCAAGTGGTATGTCTCATCCAGAAACCAAAGTGTTCAGAAGAATAATCACCCACAAAAATCCTTTGCTTTGCCAAGATACAAAAGTCAAAGCATTGCAAAGTGAATACTGGCCCTGAGTTTTGCCCAAACATTTCATACAGCCACACAAAATTAAAGAGAGCTTTTTCTTCACAATCATTAAATCCTTTTCATGAAATGGAAGACCCTGTGAAACCAATTTATGGTTAGCTAGGAATCCTTCCTTTTATTGGGAGGAGGAGTGGGACCCTCAAACTGTAGATCAACAGAGAGGTTTAAGTCCAACACACTCTTCCCAGCATGTCCACGCTGCCTACTAAGTGTTGTTTGCATGATTAGCATCTTTTAATTGGTTATTCATTTGGGTGATAAAGTGATTGTATAAACTGGAACCTGCATCACCTCTGTAACTTCAGACTCTGGAGGACAGCAGATGTTTACAACATACGTGCTCCATGAATGAATGAATGAATGAATGAATGAATGGGTTGGTCGTGCATCCCTGCTTGCTCTTAAATGTTGATCTGGGGAGAAGATAATTTCTTTTTCCTTGCTCTTAAAGGCTATAAACTTGGATTTCTATTTTCTGAGACTGCTTCTTGAATTTGCCCTAGTGGTTGCCCCATTTCACACTTGTGAATAGGAGTCACAAAGGGATCAGAATAAGACTGATCAGTGGGGTGCTGTTGTTTTTTAAAGTATATTATGTATTCCTGTAGCACATCATCTTTGTAGTACTTGATTTTACATCACAATAGTATATTAACATATGTATGTGTGACTGGCCATACAATCTAACAACTCACAAATCTAATAAGCACCTTGAATCTTTTTGGAATCTAAAGGAAGCCTCTGTACTCCTGGGGAATCCTAAGGGCCTAGGAATTACTGAGCCTCACCTCTTCACCAGGTGAGCAATTTTCTCTGAAGCAAGCAGCACCATATCCACTCTTCTTGATTTGTGGCTTTGGAGACCTGAGAGGCATCATGGAGGGATGTTTAAATCAGGAAGGTTGAATGGGTGGGTTTAAGAAGTCAGTAGGGTGGCACAAAGCAAGGAGGGAAATCTTGAGCTCTCCCTCCTTTTTTTAATCAACTCACTACCATTTTAGTGGCAACATATTTACTTCACTTTCTTCCCAATCTAACTTCTTGCATTGAGCAAGCAGGATAATTAATGTGAATCCTAATGCAGCAATAACCACCATGCAATCCCAGGCATTTCCTCTCCACCATTTTCTTGTGTCGTACAGACTCACTTTTGCCATAAATGATTTCTGTTTTGATATCTTTCTGAATATATGTATGTTAGCAAAATTATTTAGTTTTGCATAAACACTGCTGCTTAATTTTTTAACTTTATCAATAAGCAAAGAAATTGCGACCACACATTGGTTTTAAGGAAGAACCTGTTAGATGTGTCATGCAAGATGGAGGGTCAGTGATGCAGGTAATAAAATAATTTACCAATAATCAAGGAATATAGGAAAAACAAGAATTTACTCAGGTCAAAGTACTCTGACAGGAGGGACAGGGGACTACTTTCCAAGAGAGGAATTATGCAGTCAGGGTAAGAGACTGGGGATTTTATAAGGGATTGGAGATGCAGGAAAGTCTCAGCAAATCTAGATATCTCAGGAATGTTTTTTCCCAAATGCCTGGTTTCTGCTGGAAAAAGACCTTCACTGTTTCTAAAGTTGTACACTAAGTTTCAAACTGTCAAGATCTCTCCAGTAGGGCTCACAAAATGCCATTCAGACTTAAGATAAGGATATCTGTTTATTATGATCTTTCCTTTTGGGGAAAGATGGAACACTGGCTCCTTGGAAGAATAGTTTTGTATTCATTTTATTTATCTTGTACTGTTTCTAGTCAACATTAGTGTCATGCTTCATGACTACCAGTGCCTGGTGGGCAGGGTTGTATCATAAGAGAAATTTGGATGCTGAAAATTTTAACCCTTCCATTACCACAAGACATCCTCAGCTTCAGTCTGGAGACAGTGTCTAAATTATTTCACCATTGTTGGGGGAAAGTACCTTGCACCCACAAGTTAAAGTAGGAGACGTTTATTTTACAATTTGTAGAAGTTTCAGTCCATAGATAACTAGCTCCAAGTCAGGGTGGCAAGGCAGAGGAGAAACAGTCCATGGCAGGGAAGGCAGAAGAGCAACCAGCCTACCTCCTTTCTCTTTTATTCCATTCAGTTTATAAGCCTATAGGTTGTTGCCTCCTACAACGAAGGTGGACCTTTTCATTATCCTCACCCAAGACTATGCTAAACCAGTCAGCAGCAGTCAGCAGACTAGTCCAGTTATCATGTACCTCTGGTCCAATGTCACACACTCATGATACAGCTACCTCCCAAAAGTACCACATATAAGAGCATGAGGCTTGGGGGAGATATCTAGATACAAGCCATAACAAATGGTTTTGTAAATGTGGTGTGTGGAGAGTCCAGAGCTGCATCTAGGTTTTTTGTTTTTTGGGGTTTTTTTTCATATCTTTACTTTGTGTTCACCAGGAAATAACATCAAAATCATCAGACTCCTTTGTATACTAACCACATTAGTCTCAAAGCACACTTATTTCATAGGAATAAGATGGAGTCTGGGAAGATTTAATACAGATCCTAGAGAAAAATTTTCTCAAGAGAGGTGTTTTCATACCCCGCCCTCCAGGCACACAGCAATCTCTGCTCCCAGTGAAGCTGCAGGACCAGAAGCTGGAACAAAGGAGATGCATCCTTGCTGAACTGCCCACACTTGCAACTCCGCATCCTCCCTCAGGTTTCAGAAATGTTGGGCTGGTGCTATTGTCTCTGTCTGATTCTAATGTTCCTGCTCTTAATTTCAGTTTGTTCAGAGTTAGCCAAGCCAAATTTAAACCCTTATTCCTCATCACTTACTTTTACCAGTTTAGACAATTGATCAATACCTGTTTCTTCATCTGTTAAATGAAGTGACCAATGCCTCAAAGGAGTATAGTAAATCAATAAATGAAAATATTAACATCCATTAGCTAAGTGACACAGGTATAAATGCTGAAATACTACTCAGGTAATGAAGGTAAGTTAATTTTTGTTTTTATATGATTTATTCATTTTTGAGAACTTTGAACTCATATAGACTAGACTGGCCTCAAACTCCTGGTGATTTTCCTGCCTCAGCTTCCCAAGTGGTAGGACTGTAACACAAAACACCATGCCCAGTTTACTTATTTTTTTTTTTGAGGCAGATTCTTGATGTTTTCCAAGATAGTCTCAAACTTCTGAGCTCAACTGATCTTGTTGGCTTAGCCTCCTGAGTATCTGGGATTACGAGCTTGTGACACACACCTGACTTATTTTATTATTTTGTAGTGTCACACTTTGTTTCCATTAATGTTCCTTGTCTTAAAGTATTGTATCTGATATTAACATAGCCATCAGCTTTATGCAGAGTTAGTGCTTATGTAGCAAAACTGACCTGTCAGTGTCTTCATAGTTGAAGCTTATCTTGTAAGCAGTACCTAGTTGAATCTCATTTTGTTATTCAGACTGCTAGAGTCTGACAGCAGTGCAGTCCTCCTCTTGCGTGTCTCACAGGTGCTGGCAGAGTTTGCGTGACACCTTTCTGTTCATTCTCTAACCACCTCTCCAGTTCCTTATTTTCTTATTTCACTCAACCGTCTATTGCTTTCTTGTGCATTAAATAAAAAGTCCATTTTCCTTTTAGCTATAATTTTTGTATTTTTTTAATGGTTCCCCTTGACATGACTGTATGTATAATTGATTTTGTTTATATTGATTATTATTTTATCACCGTCACATACAGGGACCAAACAAAACTATGATTTTGACAACCCTTTGTGCTACTCCTATCATAGATTTTATTTTTATATTTCTCATCATTTACATATCACATTTGTGTCATTGCATTTTTATTATTATTTTAAATAGTTGGTAATCTCAGGGATATTTTTAAATTATCCTTTATATGACTTCCAACTCATTCCTGAAGATCTGTTCTTCATCTGGGGAATATTTATCCCTTGGGCTGAAAGTTTTGCTATATTAGATCCTAGAATACTGGATCTGCTGAAAAAGAGTTCACTTAGCTTATGTTTGTCTGAAAATATGTTGTTTTTATTTTAGTCTGTTTTTGCTAGTAAAGAATTCTGTATGGGCACATTTTTTCACTCACTACCCAGCAGAACTCACACTCTTCATTTGGACATCTGAGAAATGCTTCTTTATCTATGGCCACTTTTAAGATATTCTCTTTTATTTTCATTTTCCAATATGGCTATAATGTGTTAGGGTTAGTTTTCCTTACATTCGTCAGATTGAAGTTTGATGAGTTTCTTCAATCTGTGGATTGATATCTGTCATCAACATTGGAAAACTTGGAACCACTGTCTCTTTAAATATTATTCTACCTCATTCTCTCTCAGCTCCCTTAGGGATTCTAATCACAAGTATTAGACTACTTGCTGCCTTCCTATCCTGAATACTGGCTTCTTCTTTTTTTCTCTCTCTCTATTTCTATCTAGATTATTTACAACTGCCTTTAATTTTACTGGTCCTTTCTTCTACTGTGTCCAGTTGGACATCAAATTCTTCCAGAAAATTCATAACTTGAGAAATTGTGTTTTTGTTTTTGTTTCTTCCTTTGTTTCTTGTTGTAAAGTATCAATTTAGTTCTTCACTAGCCCTCTGTTTTCTTTAAAATATTTATAATTGTTGACATCTTTAATCTGCTGATTCTAACCTGTCGATCACTTGTGGGTCACCTTCTTTTAACTAGTTTTCCTCTTGGTTATTTTCTTATTTTGTCTCATTTTTTAAAAAAATGTATCTTAGATATCCTGAATAGAGAACTATAGGAGTAAGTATCTGTCATGATTTATACCTGGACGTCCTCCCAAAGTCTCATACACTCACTGGCAGGACTTTTGAAATGTGATTGGATTGTGAGGGAGTAATTGCTGACTTGCCACTAGGAAGTGGGGCCTGGTCAGAAGCGATGGGTCACTGGACGTGTGCTATTCCTCCCGTCTCCTTCAGCGCTCCTCCCCCATGACTCTCCCTTGCTCTCTCTTCCAGTCATGATGGCATGAGCAGGTGGCCTCCACTGCCAGTCCTTCTAGCTTGCTCTTCTGCCTTGGAGCCAGCTATTCTCTAGAAAGCATAAGCCCAAATAAATCTCTCCTCCTTTAAATTGTGGGTGTCAAATATTTTCTCCCAGCAATGAGGAAAGTGACTAAGACAATAGTATATTCCCCTACAAAGGACATATTTTTTCTTCAGTCTGACAACCAGCACAAGCAACTGATTACTTTTATCTCATTAAGTTTGGTTGAAATGGAACTTTTACTTTAGTTCATATTTGTTTATTCCTGGTTTCATGTATGTTGAAGGCAATATCTGTCCTGCGTATATTTCTGTCCTTTATCTCTGTCCCTCTCTATGGATCTCTGTGGCTTTCTGTGGCTCTCTGTGGAACTCTCTCTCTCTCTCTCTCTCTCTCTCTCTCTCTCTCTGTTTCTGTCTCTATCTCTGTGTCTCTCTTTCTCTGTCTGTCTCTGTCTCTGTCTCTGTCTCTGTCTCCACCACTTCTCTGCTTTCCAGCTCTACCTTCAGCTTCCCACAATTCAGGGAAAGAGAACAGGAATTTAGAACAACCAGCTCTGCATGTGACGATTCTCTATACTCTCACCAGTCTAACTCACAACTGGTATGAGTTCTGCTGGCTCATATTTCCTTATCCCAGCAAATCCTTCTGTTTGTGGCAGACCTAACCTTGGCTTGTCCATGTTTTGACTGGATAATTTGTCCCTGGGAAAGAAATCAGTTGATGTCTTTGCTCAATTAAGAATGACTTGTCTTTCTCTGAAATGTAGTTGCTTCAATTTCTTTGCATCCATAGATCTCTATTGGCTTTTATAAACAGATTTTATGGTTACCCATTTTATTATGGCAGAATGATGTTCTTCATGAACTTTTTCATTCTAGCTAGAAGGTAAGGTTTTTTTTATTCATGCCTTCTTGTTTAACTCTTCTTCCCTTTCTCTACAAATGCACCCCCCCCAATCCAAGAAACAATGGTGTTATGAAATTTCTTTCCAATTCCAAATTACCTATCTAGAAAATAATCATAAGTAGTAATCATGATTAGTTTTTTGTATATTTTTAGAGTACTTTATGACCTTAATGCCTAGTCAAGCAATTTATGTGCCAGAAAATAAAATTAGTGCCACAAGAATTTAGTAAATTCTTTTTATTAAAGCAATTATCTTGGCTGTAAAGACTTATTTTGAATGTCAAAAGTTAACATTTATCCCTAGTCTTGTACCAAATCCTAATTCAGTTCTCCTGGAACCCTCTCATAGTTATGAAGATGGATTTCCAAATCAAGTAGGACAAAGTTCATGTACTTAGAATAGATCAGATTATGTATTTCAAAATACTAGCTCTGTGCAATCCAAACTCACCTAAGATAGTTACAATGAAAATCTGACTAAAAGTAAACTAATATAAATGACCACTTTAGCAGCCAAATTTTCAGTAAAGTGTAAATTCATTTTATTTTCTTCTTTAAAAAAATCATCCTTTGTTTGTACTCATCCAAAGCTAGTTGGCTTGCATATCCCCTAGATGCATCAAGCACACAACATGACCTTACAGTATATGGAAGCAGGTTATTTGTACATATAATCAAGTTAAGAGGAAGTCCTACTGGATTAGGGTGGTCCCTCAATCCAATACTTAGTATGCCTAGAAGGAGTAGGAGATGCAGAGGGAGCACACAAAGAGAAGGCCATGCAGAGGTGGAGATGACTGATGCATGCTTAGCCAAGGGACACCAAGGATTGTCACAACACCAGAGAAACCAGGAGAAGCATGGAACAGATTCTTCCTCAGAACTCACAGAAGGTGCCAACCCCAATCTCGCCAACTCCTTGATTTCACAGGCTTCTAGGTTCCACAGTTGCAAGAGAATAAAATTCTGTTATTTTAAGCCACCCAATACTTAGTAATTCATTATGGAAGCCACAGCAAATAAATACAGTACAGTACTTAGTTCCCTCCTTTAAAATGACTCAATAGAAAGGAAGAGCAAGAAAAATGTCTGCATATTTCCTTTGTGTCTCTGATATTAATAATGACTTTTAGCATGTGTGAAAGGTTTTTTTGTTTATTTATACATCAAAGGAGGATAATCAAACTTCTAACTGTGAAAAATAAAAATAAATAATAGTTAAGAATGATCACAGAATGCTTTGGCTGGAAAATAGGTGAAAATAAAATAATTAGAGATACTAGGTAAAAGAGGTCTTTGATAAAGATGTTAGCAGGTTGATAAGTGTGTCAAGCTGATGAGACCAATGTGAAGATAAGTGAACAAGTTGTACACAAGAAATGACACAAGCCTAAATTATAACTAATTGCAATGATCCCATTTATTCATACTATGCACCAGACACTTCTAATTGCCTTACATCAACAAATTTAAAACAATACTGTGTGGGTGATATTATGATGCCAGCATTCAAATGAGAAAAATTAAAACTTAAAATTTTAAGTAATTTGCTACATCTCATATAGACACGCAGTAAAGCAATTATTGGAATCCAAAGCCTGCAGAATCTTGCAATCTATTGTAAGTCTAAGCATCTGTGCTCTACTGTCACCTTTTCAAAAAGGAGAAAGAGAGAGAGAGAGAGAGAGAGAGAGAGAGAGAGAGAGAGAGAGAGAGAGAGAGAGAGAGAAACAGGGAGACAGGGAGACAGGGAGACAGGGAGAGATAGAGAAAGACAGAGAGACAGAAATATACTCATTTAGAGGAAAATTTAGAATTACACTAATTTTCTTTGGAGATGATTATAAATGATCTATATAATCTTTTCCTAAATATTCCTCAAAATGACACTTTATTTGATTCTTAATTCTAATTCTCTTATAGAAATAGAAAGCTGTACTTATTATAGAGCATACCCAGAGTGGTTCATGGATCCCTTCTTTAGTATAATTAGAAGAGGCAAAGTGAAATGACTTTGGGAAAATTAAATGAAGAATGACAAATTGACATCATCAAGCATTTGTAACCACATATCTTAACCAGAGAAAAGTTTTTGCAAGAAAAACACTAGCTTACTTCAAGGCAGGGAAAGTCATTAATTTAATAGTTACAAGGCATCCACCTTCAAAAATTATTTTTCTGTGTGGGAAATTCTCTTGCCAGATTTTTCCCAGACTGAACTAGAAAATATGAAGCTGAAGGAAGACTTGGTTTGTATTTCACTAAAAATCCTTACCTTTTCTATTAAAATGCAATTATATACCTTCCCACTGAATGTGAGTCTTGCTCAGCTCCACTGATGGTCATTGTCACTGATCATGGACCCCAATCCCTCTACTTCAGTTTGACTCAGTGGACATTTTATAGGAAGTACGGCTGGATCTAAAAGCACTGACTGAGATAATCCGCTAGCACAAAACTTCCATCGCCTTGTGTTAACTTGCCCAATCATCTCTAGGGTTTTCCCCCGATTTGTTACTGCCTTGATATCTAGGCAACTGAGTGATTCTATCAAAGTGAAGTTCCACTATTCTTATGTTCAGATAGATAATAGAACAGGTTATCTGAAGTCACATGCAAGGCCACAATTCAGTTATCGCTTCATTCATACTCAGTAGAATTTGTGATGAAGTCATTCATGGAAGAAGCACACTGAAGAATGCAAAATCCAGTGCTTTGCTTAGGCTTTGAGGCAGGCATTGAAAGAAACCCCGCTCTCAGAAAGCACAGAATGAGAAACACACTTTCCCCAAAATAAAAAGATAATATTCAGCAAACCTGTAGTTATCTAAAGATAAAATCTTTGTAAAGAAAAGCATTTCCTTAAATGCTTCCTACATCGCTGCCTTGGTCACTGGAAGCTGCTAACAAGACTTCAGTTCACTTTTCAAATTCTTACCTACTCACTTGGCATTTACTGGTATTGATGTAAAAGTTGTTTCACCAGTAATACATATTTGGTCTGCTTTACGATCATTGATATTTCTGAGAATTCACTACAATCTAAAAGCAGAGATGCTATATAAAATAAGGCAAACTGATATAATTGAATGAGAAAAGATTACTAATTTCTATTAACTAATTTCAATAAATATCCATGAATTAGTTAAAGAGTATAATACAAAGCTCTGGGATTAAAGAGAGCACACTTAAAAGGCCATGTCTTCCTTTCATGATATGTACACAGCTAGACTGCTGTGACTTCAGACAATTGGTGCTGGTATCCCTAGGGTTCCAGAACCCTAGGAAAATCAGACTTCAGCTTTGTTTTAACAAATGAATCACTGTTTGTTTTACATTGCATCCCTAATCTTTGCTTAGTCAGTAGCATATTTACCCATTCCTTCTTTATCCAACCTTATCTACCATTGACATGTCACCGCTTAACATGGTATCAAAGGCATAGTACCAACTGTGCAGTGGATTGCAGCAGAGGTCTTTTGAATGAGCTGGTGCTTACAAGGTAAGCTGCCTTAATGTTTATATCACACAAAAATACTCAATGAAAATTCACTAACAGACTTACCTATAAAATATCCCTTGCTAGAAAAAATGTTCCACCTTTTCTTCTAGAACCCACAAGATTCATTTGAAATTCATTTTCAATTTTTCCCGAGAGTCTAAATGGCCAAAACATTGGATTTCAGCCTCCATGATCTTTGGCAGTTCATTTCAAAGATAAACTAAAGTCACATCTTGATTCCAGGTTAAAAAAAAATTTAACCCCAAGTGTCAAACATTAAAGCTTGCCATTTTTCTGCTTAAACTGGTATATATCTTTGTGAGACTCACAAATGACTGAAGTAACACCTTCAATGTTTTCAGCAGATGGCAAAACAGTGACTCTGTTAGTAGCCTTTTCGCCACTGTGCTGAGGATTATCATCTGCACTTAGTACTCTGTACTCAAACCTCACATGCCACATCTGCCATATCACATTAACAGCAGTGAGTACCCTTAGTAAATGCAAATATTTGCAAGATATTCTCCAAGTAAGTAAGGACAAAATTTGATGATAGTTTAGAATAATTAAAGGAGCTCTGTATGCAAATGTCAAAATAGAAAGAAGTTGGCAGAAAATGGGACAAAGTGACAATATAAATGGCCAGATCTCCCTATTATCACTTGCTGTACATCTCACAAGACAGCTGATTCCCCACTCTGCATGGGCTCCAGCATCCAGTGATTTATTGGGTAATTCAGCATTTGCCAGTATGTCTTGTGCTAATTAAATGCATCGCACTCTATTCAGAAATGTCACAATTGATTTGTCTTCTGCAAGCACTGACTTTATTTCAATCTTCTGAAAAAGATTTTATGAGCCTCAGATAACTTATCCTGGCACATTCATCTCCCAGGGTACCTTCTGTGTGTGAGGGCAGTTAAGGGGGGAAAACCTCGGTGAACATTCGATACAAATAATTTTGCATCTTATGTATCGGCTATATGCCATATATCTGAGCAACAGTGTAGGTACAGCAAAATTACAAACTGCCCCATTAGCCTATAAATGCATTTAAACGTTGACAGAAGTTAGCATGAAATGATATTGGCAGAGCTTATTGGATGACGTGAGATCAATCCAAAAAACATGTACTTAAAAAGTGTGTTATTTATTGTGAGGTGTTTACTTATTCACAAATTGATTTTGACAGAATTTAGCTATTAACTAACTTGCAAACAAGAGGAAATCACATAATGTCATTTTCAGGGGCAGGGACAGGAAAGGAGAAAATGAACTGTAGTGGAGTTTTTAGGGGGAGTAACATACCTCACACTGTTGTATAGCAACAAGCTGCAGAAGACTTATGACTAGCTGTTATTTAATCTGGAGGAGAGGGAGTCCCCAGCTTCACAGCATCCTCTCGACCCAGGCGCAGCTTCACGTTCATGGTGTTCTTTAAAATCAACCACAGGAAATATATCCAGCTTTGTCTGTGAGAAATTAAAATTCAGCCTCAAACAGCCACATCTTATGAATTCATAATCCATGCTGCAGAAGGGAAAGATGACCATATATTTCCCATTGGAAAAGAAAAATAACTGCATCTATGAAACTGAGAAATGATTATTCAAAGAAGAGCTGCTACACAGTCCAGGAGGGAAATTTTAGAGAGCTTGTTTCTAGAAATTCTTAACTCATTTGCATGTATTCTTCCGGTTATCTACCTGTTTATGTTAACGTTTGAACTTGGGTACCAAAAAAGGCGTCGCTGAACAGTCATAGCATCTGCAGAGCCCATTCTGTCTCCAGCAAAGACATATTTTTCCTTTGAGACTGAAGTGATGCTAGTCATAAGCGCAGAGCTCTCTGTGGCAGTCAAGTAGGTCTTCTCCTGAAATGGTTATTGTCTTTTAATTTCCAGCTATTTTACACAAAGTCAGATGTATGTGAGACTAAGACATTCAGAGTTACCTCAAATCAGGCACAGCATCCTTCCCCTAAATGGTGCGATCTGATTGTAAAAGTCACTCTGGGGTGTGCTGTCTCCAGGAACAGAACTCTTTCCAATTTTAGATGGGTGCTTAAACTCCGTATCAGTATTCTGGGACAGACGGGAGAGGAAAGCAGGAGTGGTGGAGAGAGAAGAAACACTCAAATTTGATAATTTAAGGAAAATTTAATAAAGACTTGGACTGATTATGAGAAAACCATGAGAGAAAGTGCATTGATCCAGAGGGCAAACAGCCCTAAAACCCTAGGGACAAGAAACCGAGTGATTGGATTGCCACTCGAGGGGAGGGCTGCCTCCAGCGGGACCCTGAGGAAGGCAGGAGCTGGCTGTGAGGGCAGGTTAGGTGTCCAGGCTCACTCTCCTCCCTCCTTCCTGTGCCCTACTGGGTGCTCCTTTGAGCCAGAAATACTGAGTAATGTTCGAAGAGATCAGTCTCTTGGGTACAACGCCGAGGAAGGCTGGAATGTGTGTGCAGAGAGGCAAGCTGACTCTACGTATGAGGCCTAACTTCCAGCTTCTCCAGTCCTTCTCACTGCCCCTCGGTTTGTATTTTGGGGAGGTAAACAGTAGGCCGAGGAATCTGAATTTTTAAAACTTATGCAGGTGATCCCAATTAACAGTTGGTGGATCACTTCACAGAATTCCTCTCCAAGCGAGTCATCAACATTTTAAAATTTGACCCACATAGACACCAAATTTCATAATAGTCCACTCTTAATTGTACTTATTTGTTCCCTAATCATGTTAAAGCCATCATTTATTTATAACTCCTGCTTTGTGGGAGTCTGATGGAGTCAGTAGTGAAGGCAAAGGTATTTCCTTGACTGTTGCATGCTTAGAAAATTATTTGTTGCTGAGACACCTGGACAGGGGAGAGAAGTTTCCATGTTCTCTGGGGTTTCAGGAGTTTATTAATGAGGAGTTTAGCCTGAAAGTTTCCCATAAATAAACCTGCAGGGTCACAAGAAGCATGAGGCATCACCAACATTAAGATACTCAGCCGTTGGGAAGATTATAAAATAGTCAGCAGATAGTCACAGGCAACATAACAGTAACAGCTGTTGGCTTGTGGGACCAAGTTTGTGCAGTCATCCTAAACCTTTAGGAGGATGACTGGGGATAACTGGGAGCGATCAGCTCACTTCTCAGAGTTGTTCAGCTACTCCATTCTCCATCAGGAGTCTCCAGAGAATGAGAAGAGCAAAGAAAGACAGATAAGCCCTTTATCAGGTTCTAGGAAGGAAAATTCAAAATTTGTCTAATGACAAGCCACATGGCACAGACTTAAAACTCTCCAGATGGGTTTCACTGCCTGACTAGAGTAAGGTGAAAAGTATTCAGTCAGCTCCAGCCTCAGCATGGATGCAATCCCATTTCCACAAATGTATTTTTTGATAGTACAAAAAGCTCCGTGTTTTTACTTTAACGTACTTAAAAGGAAAAAAATAGAACTAAATTAGACTATAAATTCTGAAAAAAAGAAATGCACTTTGAATGTATTTTTATCTTGAATACACGTAATAGCAGTATGATGCAGGCTTCTCATGATAAGACAGTTACTAACACAGCCACGAGGCTTCCTTTTTCATGTAAATTTCACAGTAAGTAGGTGCGTGTTTTTGTATAGAAATAGTACTTAAATATGTTCATCCCCAAAATGACATCTTTAAAAGCGTTTCCAATTTCTCCTGCAATATGACATCAATCCTGCCTTGATTTATGAAAGTATTATTAATTTCATCCTTTGATTTCCTTTTGTCCTGCACATCAGTATTCGTCACAGTTTTACTATGAGAGGATATGTTTCTATTAACAAGGGCTGCGAGAAATGACAACCCTAAAAACGACCTTGAATATGGGACTGCAATTAACTGACAGAGAGAAACATGGATCAACTTCTGCAAGGGAGGGGGTGGAGGAAGTGATTTCTATCATGCAGTCGCAGACAATATCTCTGTGAAGTCATCTCTAAAATGCAGAAAGGGAGTGAAAGGGATGATTTCCCTATGGATGTTCTGCTATGCCTTAGTCTGGACCTGCGGGTAACATTTACAGGATTGGGATGGGAAGGGATTAAACTGACAAATGTAGACATACGTGATATTTGCTTAAATATTTTCACACTAAAAATCTAGCTAAAAAAGTATGAAAAAGATGTATCCCCACCTTGATAATATCATAATGTCAAAAGAGAAATCAGTGTATAAAAGAATGAATTTACATAACTAAAAATCAATAGAATAGCAAATGACTGAAGTTACTTTCGTATATATCAAAATGTTTTGTCGATGCACGAGTGATTAAACAAGCAATAAGGTAAATATACAATTCCTAATTATAACTTTGTAGTTTTTGTTTTCCTTTCTATAAGATCAATAGTAATTATAATAATTATATTTACATAATTTTCATTTAATTATCAGTAATCATATAAAGAACTTTTTAATGTAGAAATGTTCAATAATCCCCAAAATTTAAGTATATTTTCACTCAAAATGTAAATAATGTAAATGCAAAAGGTTGAACAATACTTTTCATGTATTTTCTTAAGACACTTTCTGCCTTAATAGAATTATCAATGAAAATAAAGGAAAATATAAATTACAGTTAATATACACTAAAAATTTATTAAATTTATATTTTAAGGGAAATAGTTTTAAAATTCACTTAGTTTTTGAAAAAGGCAATATTCTGGGGTTTTTAGTTTTCATTAGTGTATGTTTGCAGTACCTATTAACTATATTCCTCATGAGGAGTTGCTTCATGCACATACATTATCTTAGTTTTGAAAATGTAATTCAATCCCAATAAATATATTCATAAAATTACAACTCTTTTATAATACTAACTTTCAATGTTCAATTCTGTTACCATTGTAAAGAATTATTATCATGCTTCAAGCACCTACTCCAGTAGGTCAGAGACAGAAAGAATTGAAATATTTTCTACATTGTAACATTCAAACATTTCATTAGAAATTAACAAGGAAGTAAAGCAGATATCAACATATTTCTTCACAGAGAATTCATAACACCAATTCATATCTCCTAAGAAGATCAAGGAATGACTTTGAAGATTAATGGAATTAACTTTAAAAAGTAATGAAATTTTCATAAGGTGGAAAGTCTCATAAGACATAAAACAAACTTAAATACAACTTAATGAAAATTTTAGAAATGAAACTATTGGGCCTGCCAAAGTACCGTTACTCCACAGAATTCTTCAACAAAGAAATAAAAAGGTATGTTAAAAGAGAAAAAAGAAAGAAAGAAACCTTGCTAAAGCTGGGTACGGTGGGGTACACCTAAAATACCAGTACTCTGGGAGACTGAAGCAGAAGGATTGTAAATTTGAGCACAGCCTGGACACTTAGTGATTTACAGAGACTTTGTCTCAAAATAAAAGAGCCAAGGGGCTCGGTATAGCTCAGTGTGAAAGCCCTGGTTTCAGTCTTCAACACTGAAAAAACAAAACAAAACAGCAACAGAGAAACTTACTGGAGTACAAAGGTCTAGAACCACTGTAAACTAATTTTTACTGCATCCTTGATTAATTTTTTTGATCTATACATGGCTTTCTGTGCCTTGACTCAACCAGTGGTTTAAAATAGATCCAATGGTTGACCTTTACTTGAAAAGAAATCATCTACAGAAGTTCTGGTTGTCGAGATGACTCCCTGGTGACCACTGTCCATGAGCACTGCCCTGTACAGATGGACATCTGCTTCATGGTTAACCTCTGCCATGGGCCCAGTTGACTTGGAGACTGAGCAAATGATTAATGAGTCATGAGTTTGTTTTCCTCTGCTACTTATAGTGTCTCCACCACGAGAGAATGCTATGGCAACCAGAATAGAGAGAAGTGATTGAAGGATGCTGCTAAACTATGACAAAAACATTTTTCAGAAAGTACTGAAGCCATAGGAAAATAAGTATGAAACAGAAATTAAGTATTTTAGAAATCCATGAAATGAAAGGGGGTGCACAAAAGCTAGACGTTTAGGAGAGAGAATAATGCTTCACAGATGTTAAATGAAATGAGAGAAGTTGTTGTATAATACAGGATACAGTATAGTAATAAATTTACAATTTAGAGAGTTTTGAGGACATCAACTAAAATTAGGTAACTTTTCAATCACACTTTGAGCCAGTATGATTTGCTAACCAAATGTCATAAACCATCACCATCATCTTCTGAAAGCATCTAGTAAATGTCAATTGTGGGTGACTATTTATATGCTTTATATGCTGTTTTTTTCTTTTTGCTATATTTCTATATTTTTCATTTTTACCTAGCAAATCATTTTATTACACATTGGGTGCACAAAAGTTAGTTAACTGCTTTGTTAGGATAACAAAAATCATCATGTATAGGAACATAGAATGGGGAAAAACAGTCAAGAATGGGCAAGAGTATGTCACTTAGTAGTTATTCAAAGAACACATCTTGGCAACATGAACTACAATGTGCATCATCAAGATGGCACCAAGAAAGGAAGCAGAGAGTAAAGAAGTTTTATTCTCATTTCTAGGAGGTCCATGGAAGAGAGGAAGGTTTGTAAAAATATTTCTAATCATGGATGGAAGAGAATTAACCCAGCATTCTGGGAGAAAAGAGGGCTCTCTGTAGGGCCCACATCCAGTTTAATGACACCTGACATGGGTGACTTACAGGAAGACATCAGGGAAGGTGATGGTATTTAACAGAGAGCCTCAAATATTTCTGAAAAAAAAAATTTAAAATGACTACAAAAACCTTCATCTGGGGGGAAAGGGGAAAAGAATTGGGCACTTTGAATTAGAATATTTCTAAAATGGGATACTCTTCTTCTTTATTGGTATTTCTAATACCTATGCATTGAAATTTCCATGAGAGAAAAAGTATTTGAACACAGGAGGTAGCATAGTTGAACCTATGTAAGACTGGAGGCTTATGTAAACAAATTTAAATCAGAAAATTTGTGCAGACAAGAATAGCAAATAAGGCAAATAAAATTCTGTAACCAGCAAATTTGATTTGATTTAAGCCCAAGAACTTTAATATTAGACTGACACCCTTTATTAGTCATCTATATGACCACTCAGACAGAGCAAGTCACTTTGGCAACTTGTAATTCATGGCCTATAGTTAGACCAACTTGTGGTAGAGAAATTAACCAATGGGCTAAACCTATCAAGCAACATAAGCTGGAATTAATGGCTTAAGTATCCACTCTACAGCCACTGCTTAAAGACTACAGGACTAGAATGCTCAAACCTGCAGTGAACTTCCTAGTACTAAGGCATAGTTGATTCGATAATAGATAAGGTTGAGAATCTTAAGTTCCAAAAAGAGCCTAGGAATGGTTGGCTCCTCTACAGCAAAATCTCTGCAAGAACTAGAGAAGGAGAGAATGTGGTCTCCAGCTGGGCTGATGTCCAGTAATTGGTCTCTAAGAAGCAACAATTACTTTTCAGGTGTCCTGTCAATGAAGACCTAAATGCATGCCGCACTCTAAAAATTCCCCAACTATTTGTTATCTGCAAATCCATTACTTGAAAATAGCCTATAGCTTTTGGCCCTAAAACACTGAGATTCGCCTCCTTCTTGCTAAATACCTAAAAAAGGAGGAAAAGGACAATGGAGCAGAATATGACTAACCCATCAGTCAGTTCACTTCGGTGACTATATCCTCAGAGCCTTTGTCCCCTCTCAGTCAGTATTAACTATACAGTCCAATTAAACCTAGCACTGGGCGTCCACAGGGACTCTTTTCATACAAAAATGCAATTCTGTCCGAGATTCTCAGCATTACCTAATGGTCTGCATAGAATCAGTGTGATGGTCTCTGGCTGGTTCCCAAGGGACAAATTGATCACCATGGCAATAATCAGAGGCTCTGGCCCTATCGCGGGGCAAGGTAAAATCCACAGAGCCGAGCACGAAGCACATCTGATTATTTCCAAAGGCTGCCCCCTTGGAGTAGGTTGTGCTGCTGATGAGGCTGTTCCTACACACGCACAGAAGCCCCGTGCCAGGATGTGGAGTGAGGCATATGGTTGGAAACTGAGTGGGGAAAACATGCCAACTTCTGCTGCCGCCCGGCTGCCTGTGCTCCCGGGCCCAGGTCAGAGCTGTCTGAGTAAGACCTGCTCAGCCCCAGGAAAGGGTACTGATGGATTGTCACAGAAATGCATCTGGATAGAAATCAGTCAGCCACATCACTAACAGTGCAGTAGGGGAAAACACAGGAAATATGATCTTCTAAAAATGCTAGAAAAGGCAATGCCAATCTAAATCTAAATCCACTGTAATAATGAACTGTTGGATTGGTACAGGACATCTATAGAGAAAGTAACTAGTGAAGGATGCACTACATTTAATTGAAATATTTTTCTGACACATATCAGAAAAAAATATTGATATATATTTGTTTTACTTTTGAAGTGCTAAGGATTGAACTCTGGGTCTTACACATAGTAGGCAAACACTTTGCAGCTGAGCTACATCCTCAGGTATTTATTCTGTTACATTGACCCTAAGTAGAACGGCAACTTTAGTACGAGACATTTGAAAAGAAATACTAATTAATTTATGGATAAAGAAAAAATCTACAAGAAAATACGCTTCTATTGTATAACCTCTCTAATGTAACTTAAATGTCCAGTCTGCCAAACAACAAACAAAAATCCAGTTCGTCTTTTTGTTTTTTGTCTTTTGGGTTTTTTCTCTTGTGTGAAGTTGTGATGTTCTTTTTGAATAAAGCTGGGCTGAGTTTGCTGCAGCAGACGTGACATGTGTAACTTATGGTAACATGTTGTGAGGCACATACGTGTTTTTCCTTCTCTGTGCCTGCAGCGACCTTCAAAGCTTATAGGCTCGTCCACTACTTCCTTTTAATGTCATGAATGGTCTTGTGTGTATTATCAAGGGAGGGAAATATTCTCTAAGCCATCATATAAAGCCCCCAACCTTTGAGGTCAGAGGTCAACATAATGCCCCATAAGACAGGAAAGACATGGGCTCATGCAATCAGCTCTGGGTAGAGAGATGGTCCCTTATAGGACTTTAATGAGCTCATTGAAAATGGCACTGAATCTAAACACAGACCAGTTTCACAATTAGAAGTTCAAATTGTCTACTCTCATACTTTTCTGTCACATTGTTGTACCGGGTGTTAATAGGTCCTTACAGCTCTTTTTAGACTACAATTAAAGAATTTCAGTGATGCTATGCTACATGGGATAAATATTTCATATCTGTAAGAATAAAGCTCATCTTTTCTTTCTCTTTCAGAAAGCCACTATATTGTGTTAAAATAATCTGTGTAAAGTTAAATGCAAGACTTCATGTCTTGGTTTTTAGAAATATTCTTTGCTCTAAAACACTGCCATTTAAAAATCATTTCAGCCCCCTCCTTACTGTAATAATAGTATACATTTGACTAATTTATCTGGTCCATGAGTTTCAGTTTCTCAATCAGTGAAGACACTGAGATCTGTATGTTTACCCCACAGTCCCCCTCAAAATATGCATTACTTCTCCTTTTCTTCCCTCTCATTTACCAATAATATTTTTATCAGGGCTTTCAGTTGAACATCTTTAAAGAGCAAAGTTCTACTTTAGTTCCATTTACTGTTTCATGATAACAAAACACAAAAAAAGTAAATACATAAAAAGTAGTTTTTAAGCCCTTGGACTCACCACTTAGTGAGTGTTTGGGAAACTGAGGCAGAACACACCCATTTGCATACCTCTTCACAGATATACTTGTCTTCCAAATCAACTAAATATCCTTTCTCACTTCAAATCATTTCATTCTTCATTGTTCTCACGTCAAGGTGTGCAAGGATTTCCTAATACAAGATACCAAACTGGTCAAAACCAAACACGTCTGGGAATGATGAGCACACCTTTGTCTGAAGAAGCCCACTGTTCCCCGGGCTGTGTAAAAATGTGGAGCGAGGGAGAGCCGAGTGCAAATTCCAGTGCCATCATTTAAGCTGTGTGATCCTAAGAAGTTCGCTGTGTGTGAACTTGTTCAGTCTCAGGTTTCTAGATCGTATCACAGGTTAGACGTCCTTATATTTGCATTGCCGAAGTCCAGGTGAATTTGAAGAACTAATGAAGCTTAGTCTTAACGCTACTCATTTGAGTGGACGTCTTCCAACGCCCTATACCGAGAAGTGTGTTTGTACTTTGTATTTATTTTCTTTTTCAAGGAATGTGGTTTGAAATAGGATACTGAAGACTAGGCTGGCCTCCAACTCAGGGCAATTCCTCCTCCCTCGGCATTCCATGTACTGGGGTTACAGGTATGTGTCACTACCCTGTATTTTTAAAATTATTTTTTATTACTATATGTTTGCAATACGTAATGTTCGCAATTATTGTAGGGAGTTGGTTCACACACACAACTTAATTCTTTCTCCCACTCTCTTTTTCATACTCCATCCTTCCTTTCCCTCCCTGTTTTAACTCTTGGTCCTCTCCCCATTGGCAAAATCTCTATTTTCACCATTTTTCCTTTCAATTCTTTCATCCCATGCCCTTTTCCTCTCATTTTTTCCTCTCTCCCTCTGTCTCTTGCTCCCCCCCATCTGAGAAAGATCTCGCTACTTCCTACTTAGCTGTTTGAAAGTAAGAGAGCATGTCATATAAAAGAAACCAACCCACATTTCAGCCGGCACGTCTGACTTATTCCACTTAATATTATGGTCTCAAGTTGCAACCATTTACCTACTAATTCCTCAGGTTTATCTTTATTTATGGAAGAGTAGTACTCTATTGTGTATAAAAACAATTTTCTTTATCTGTTCATCTGTCGATGGGTATATAGGCCGTTTCTAAGACTTAGCTATTAAAAACTGTGCCACTATAAACACGAGCGTGCATGAATCACTGTAATATGAGATCCTTAATTGTTTTGGGAAGATACCTAGAAGTAGAGTAGATGGGTGGGTCAAATGGAATTTCTAGTTTTAATTTTTTGGGAAATCTCCACACTGTTTTCTAGTGATTATACTAGCTTACATTCCCACCAACTAAGCAAAAGTGTTCCTTCCCCTAATCCTTGTCAGTATTTGTTATTATTTGATTTCTTGATGCTGAACATTCTTTCTTCTTTTGTGGCCAGTGATTTTAAACATTTTCCATGTATTTATTAACTGTTTGTACTTCTTAGAACCTTTTTTTCATTTTTATTGCCCATCTTTTGATTAAGTCATTTGTGTGGCGATGTCTAATTTTTTTGAGTTCTTTATATATCCTAAATATTAGTCTTCTGTGCAAGAAATAGTAGGTAAAATATTTCCAACTCTAAATTGTCTCTTCATTCTGTTGTTTTGTTTTTTGTGCGGAAGCTTTGTAATTTAATGTGACCCCATTCTTTTGATTCTTGGTGTTACTTCTTGTACCATTTGGAGTTCTGTCACCAAAGTCTTTGCCCATGTCTATATCTTCAAGAGTTTAAATTGGTTTTCTTAAATAACATTTCTTAACTTGAATGAACTTCAGGCCTCACAAAATCTTGTGTGTACTCTTGTAAGATGACTTAAAAGAATAATAAAAATAAGGAATATAAAATATAGAATAATTATATAAAATTTTATATAAATTATATAAATAATTTATATAAAAATAAAGAATAATAAAAATAAGGACTATAGTAATTCCTCAACAAATGTTGTCATTTTCATGTTTGGCTCTGATTTTAGGATATGCAGACAAGGCACCATGGAGTGACACTGCTTCCAGGTTATACAAAGTTTTCTTTGTCCTAGAATATGCACACCTTACCCTGTTGAGACACCTGAACCAACCTCTAGCAACACGTGTGGTTTCAATCTTAATTTTAAACATGTAAGTACATTTGTGTGTTTAAGGATGTCAGGTAATAAGCAAGTGAGTAAGAATGGCGAACGTCTAAAACAAATGATACCATTCTCAAGGCTCTAGGGGAAAAGTGTCTCATAATAGAAGGTGGAAGGGGTGGTAAGGAACCAGAGTCAAATGAGACTTCTTTTCAGAAAGTGGATTAACCTCCATGAGACCTAAAACACGTTTTCTGAGGGAAATGACAAAATTGCTCCTCTGTGCAACCTTGTTATCAATAACTTGAATGAAAGGAGCCCTGGGAACCATGCTTACTTTACCTGAAAAGATACAAAACCAGGAACATGTAGATGACAGAAATCTAGAAGTAATAAATACATAGAAGTGGATAGTGATTAACCTGCAAAGTAACCTCAACAAGCCTGAATGAGAACCACAAAAAAAAAAAAAAAAAGATCATGGAATGGATGGGAGCATGAGTGAAAAAGGAAAAAAATCAAGACAGTTTCAGAAGTTTGTCAATGATGAGTTTTATTTGAGCCAAAGCAAGATACTATTAATTTAATGCATTTATTGCTACTCTTCTTTGTGGTTGAAAATCCCTAGTTCTTGCAGTGGAATAATCTTACTGTATTCATTTCTGGTTAAGTTACTGTTTTTTATTTCGGGGGGGTATTTTTTTAAACAGATTCATTTCTGAGCATGACATTTTAAGAACAGACATCCTCAAATTACCAATGAGCCAAAAATGAATTGCAGAGCTGGTGAGGAATCTACAAACTACTATATTTTGCCTAGAGGAAAAAGATTTGTCCTTCCTTAAATAATGGATTATCCATTGGCGTATTCTTTTGGCACTAAGTATGAGAAAGCTCTAAGACGCATACTAAGTTACTGTAAAGGACAGTAAAGGGAGTAGTTAAATATCTTGAGAAACACAACTGAGAACTCAGAAAGGGAAGCAAGTGCCTGGCTGTGAAGGTGACCAAGCGTAGAGTGACTGGTGATAGCCACCATTGCTACAAAATCAATTCTATCTACTGAGAATGGGATATGGACAGACAAGTCCAGCTTTCAGTGCCATAGAAAGTTCTCTCTGTTCTGTCCTAGCAGCTCAGGTTTCTGGCAGTAAGTAAAAGTAGGAATGAGCAGAAAGCAACTGCAAACCTAAAGGAAAAAAGGTGAATGTAAGATTCCACAAATATATATGGAAGCTAGACTAAGTGCCAGGCCCTGCTCTAGTTACTGAATACAGCAGCAGGGTAAAAACCCACCCCGGCCCCCCACCCTGATAGGGCTTATGTTCTTTAAAGAAGCCTTTATAAAAGATATTTTCTTCTGTTAGAAGCACACCAAATAAAGTTTAAAAAAGAAAAAAAGGAAAATGGGGAATGAAGTGGAAACATAATTGTGTCAAGAAGAACTTCAAATGAAAATATTTCAGCTTAAATAAATCCCAAGACTGCTTATCAGTGAAATTTATTCCACATTAAGATTTCACTGGCTTCTCTAAAGCACTGCAGTCTACTCATTCAGAAAGGGCAGCACCTTTCTGGCCCACTCCCTCTTTAAACTGCCCCAAATGACCATCTAACTCCATCAATATTGATCGCCTCCCAGGGTCACCACTTACCAGATGTTCCATCCATCAACGCAAACAAGTGCCCCTTGACACATTGATTTTTTTACGTTTCTTGTCTTTTAGCCCAAACCTCCTTTCTAATTAACATATCGTTGCTTCTGTCAATGTGTACACAAGACTGTCCTATCTACCTAAATTACACATGCAGCTGCCTGATTCTTGTAGTTGCTGCTTCTGATTTCTGCTTAAATGACCTTGCTGAAGCTCGATCCTACTGGCCTTGCTTTGAGAGGAATGTGAACTCTGCACTGAGTCCCTATTCCAGAACTATGCCAGTTTACTTTTGTTTTTTTTCGAAGTCAGCTTTGTCTTCATCATCACTAATCATCTTTGGCAGTGAATTGCTATAAACTAAGAGTTTTAATAAGATAACCTCCCTTCTTTCTCTGTCTTTATGTCTGCTTTCTGCTCACTCCAGCAGTAGAGCTGCTGGGTTCTGGAAGTCAGCTATTGGGGTGTTTGTATTAATAATCTCACCAAGTGGCAACACACTGATCTTTAGTTTCCTAGTGCACTCATATTTCTCTCCCTGGGATGAGATTCACAACAGTCTGCCAAGGGGACATCTTCCCGGCACTCTCTGATTTGAACTAGCTGAGGACTCCTTATCAGGCTGTTAACAAAGACTAACAACCACAATAGCTCACAGAGCACTTCCATTTTGGTGAAATTTCTTGCATTCCTACCCACCAGTCAGTCCCATACCTCAATCACAGATTAATATCACTTTGCTTATATCCTTGAAGGAGGAAAATGGCTACTGTGATTCTCTCCTTCATAAAAGCCCCTATGCAGTAAGTGGCTGAGATTAAATTATACAGTCACTTCGTCTGTCTGTTGGAAAACCCAGTCATTCCTATGCTGCATTTGTCAATTTGTCCCTTTAGCAGAGGGTCTTGGTGCTGTGAGAAGTGGAAAAAGGAGCATGATGACGCTGAGTAATATAATTCTAAATACCATCAAGCCCATAAAATAAGGAGTAAGTGATAAATAATTTATATTTACCAGAAAGACTGAATCGTATTACAAGTTCAGCAATGTGATATCCTCCCTCACAGCACAGATGTGGAAGAGGAAAGGCATCAGAATTTAAATAGTTTGTCAGGGGTGGATTGAATTCCTGTTTAAAAAGCTACCAATCTGATGTAAAACTGGGGGAATTATTTTAGCAATCCCTAGAAAAGAAGGGTGCTGTTTTCATGAATAGAGATCAGAAAGTTAAAAAAGAACCTTAATCGAGATAATTGGGAAAGATGATAAAATATAGCCATGAGTAACAGGGCTAAATTCCTTTGACATATCTCTTCTCCATTCCAATTCTACCAGAGGGAAGAAAGCAAGAGGAGGTGTGATCAAGCAACATAGTGAATGTTTAAAAATGTTTTCAATTTTATTATAGAACAAGACACATTAACATAAATCTGTCTCAAAATACTCCACCTCACTGTGAAAACACTTATCCCATTGGTTGTGATGCTTTCTGAAGCAGTTCTGGCCATTCTCTTTCATGAATGTCTTTAGTTAAGCTGCCCTGGCTGCTTCAACCTCCTGACTCAGTTCAGTGTTTCTTTCATGCTTGTTTGAGGTAGAGAAAGGTCAGAAGTCACATGGTCCCAAATCTGGAAAATATGGTGGATGAGGACACAATGACACGGTTTTGTTTAACAGAAACTGCCATACACATTTTGAATGGGTTCAAAGGATCAAGGCAACTCACTGAGACAGTGCAAACAAAGGCAGTCATAGAAACCTCAAGAACAGCTTCAGAAAGTGGCAAGAAAAAAAGGATGAGTGTGTTCAAAGCAAAGGAGGCCGTTTTGATAAAAATTAGTATCAGTGTGACTTTCACTGTAATATATTTTTAGTACATGTGCCCCTGCAGTAAGCCTTATGACTCTTAACTTAAATATACACCATATTTGATAATCATCCCTCATGCATTCATTCTTTTAACCTAAAAAAAAAAAACATTTCTTTGTTCATTTACTCACTGTCTTGAACACCTCAAGTATGTAAAATTTCGCAGAAGACATTGTGAAAGATATGGTTTCCACTGTCAATTGTAAAGCTATTGACAAGAAAATATAATAATAATAAAAAAGAAAATATAATAAACAGATTTTTTTCATCTACACAGATGCCAAAACAAATGGTTGAAAATGAAATTGAATTAATCATTTTGAAATAGAGAATCATGAAACAACAAAATCCAGCTAATCTAGATAAGTTGCCAGCAACCTACAGCCCTGCCAGTGGCTCTCTGTTTTTGTAAATAAAATTTTATTGAACAATAGCTTTGTTCTGGTTTATATATTGGCTACACTTGTTATTTTGCTGTGATGACAGAGTTGAGTACTTGGGGCACAGATTATATGCCCTATGAGCCTGAGCTATTTACTATCTGGACCCTTACCTAAAATTTTTCCTGACACCTGGCCTACATCATTAGAAAGATTAAATTAGAACTTTGTGCAAGGCAAGTTGAATTAACTATTCTAGAAACTGAATTCACATATTCAACTATCATGACCATTCACTAGCCATCTATTCAGTTGGACTGCCTCTCACCTATTAAATTAGTGAGCTGATACAGTATTTTAATCCATGGTCATGAAATTATGAAGCTAGTCTATTCATTTATTTTAAATACCTTGGTGACTGGGATTAAATAGTGGCATACTGATGTTCTTAGGATCAAACTTGAAATGTTCTGACTCCTTCATTATGAATGTGAACTAGGTAATCTTTAACATACTTAACAATGATACCCTTAAAAAATTACTTCAGCTTTCAAGGAATAACACTTCTACTTTCTACTTACCTCTTATGGACATATTGACAAACACTGGAAAGCCAAAGTTACTCAATTCTCTTTGATAGATATTAACTTGTTTGTAAGAGGAAATGAAGTGGAGATGTAAAGAAAAACCTGTAAGTAGATTTTTCTTCTAAAGTATTTCCTTTTAATAGAGTTGATTTTGTAATATTTTAGTGCCACCATTTATTGTATTTGCCAAAGGTTAGAATTACTGGTATGTTTGTACTGACAGCTAATATTGTTCGATCAAGGCATTTTTTTGCCATATCATTTTAATCAATACCCTTTTAATTTTAAAAAGGTAAGATTGAACACAATGAACTGCTATCACAAAACTACTAACATTTAGCCTAGTTTCTAATTCCTGGGAATTGAAACTCAGAGTTCTGGATAAATCCAGTTTTATGGCTTAACTTGCTATATAAATTAAAACAAGTCATAAGTTTAATGGCCTCATTCTTCCTGTATGTAAAATGCTCATGACAGTATCTTCTCTGTCTAATTCCTCAGACTGCTATTATGATAGAATCAGGCAGTGTTTGTAAACTTGTGAAAGCAGGGTACAAGTGGAAGATATTATTATTATTATATGATTATGGCCTGAACATCTTTCCAAATTGTCTATGATGTTAAAAATGTGACAGTCATAAACACCTAAAATAATGTTCCATAGTTAACTGTGAGATTCTCCTCATGAATTTCATGGTTTAGATTTTATTTTGTTGTAATAAATGAGCATAATTAACTTTTATTGTGTGCATTATTTGTGAGAATGCTTTAACGCCTTAGGTATGGCTGTATATCTCAATATTACACAAGGATTACCAAACTGAGAAGAGCTAGCCTTAAAAAAGGAATGATTTCATCTGGAGATTTGAGTTTAGTTTTATTGCTGAGATTAATAAAATGTTGCTGTTTAAAATGAAACTGTTTTCTTTCCAGTACTTCATATTTTCGCTTGGTTTAAAGAAACAGCAGTAACATGATTAGATGTCAGTAATTAAATATCTGTGTAGAGCAGTGTCTTAATAGCATATATTTAGAACACAGCTATATCAAAAACATTCAATTACATGGATACAGCTTTAATATTTAACAGCTTGTTCCTTAACTACCAACCGTCTGGTGAGCCGGTGTTGACGATGAACGAAGGAAAGCAAGCCGCTTAGTGTCAAATTAAGAGAAGTGGAATATATTATAATGGTGCTTTTTATGTTTTTCTATTTCATATTCAGCTAAACAAAATGTTTTTATTTAATACACCTAAATATCAATTTATCTCTCTTAATTTTAGCAATAGAAACCTTCAATTTTCTCTAAACAAAATGAAGATTTTTATCCAAGGACCAAAATTCAAACAAACAGAAACAAAATAAAACAAAACAAACAAACAAATAAAACAACCCTGATCACTTCATGCAGGCATCATTAGAAAACAAACAATGGATGATAACCTGGGGCCCGATGAAATTCTCTGAAATTAAAATGTTGAAACCACTAAAAAGTCATCTTGGAAAGTGGAAAAGAAAATGACTTCATCCTTGTCTTGGAGAAATTTTGATTTTGGTTACACTTGCATGACTGTTCACTATACTCACTGTGCTCTGCATAGCGAAATCAAAACACGGTTCTCTTTACAAGAAAGCAAAAAATTGTCCATTAGCTGTGGTTGAGGGAGTGGTGATCATCAGCAAACCATGACACTAGAGATACTGTTCATACCACGTCTAGGGTGACAGTGACAGGGACTGTTCAGGAAGCAAGATGTTCACCAAATGCTGATACACCTCTCAGGTAGTGCAGGAATAAGGCAGCCTGGTACAGCACACATCACCAAGCCTGATATTAAATAATCAGGCTCCAAAGTCCAGAGCCATCCCTTGTTCCCTGGGTAACCCTGAGCAAGGTGCTAACTAAGCACACTGCAGGGAAACAACAGAAAATCACAGTTCCTGCTTTCTAGAAATATCAGAATACTTAAGCCTGTAGGCAATTAGTGCTTAGTAAAAGTTAGAAGACCAATGATGACACATAAATAGGGAAAAATAAGCAAGGGGAAATTGTATATGGAGAGGGAGCTCTGTTTAGAGAAAACCTTGTGGGAGGTGGCTAGAAGGGAAATGCAGAGAGAGATGACTTTAAAATATGTAGAGAACTGTAAAAGAAGACAGTACCTCTGGCAGATTTTGACTTCTCATATCAATTACAGCTTTATTACCCAGATATCAGAAAGTTTTGACTTAAGTGCAATGTACTTCTTCTTGACCTTTGAGCTTTAAATTATCCTTCAAGGCATCTGAGCTTTGAACTGAATTCTTATCATAACGAGCATGGATGCTGATCTGAGCAGTCCACATATGTTATTTGGGAATAGCTGTGTCCAATCCCCATTACTCTAGTGACTGAAGAGAGCTTGGTAAATACTCTTTGAATAGTTGATAACCTGGTGATCTTGTAGCTATCGCACACCATTTAAAGTCCAAAGTTTCTAGAATACAGATGGGCAAGATCCCAGGGGCAGCTCACACTACTTTCAGCAAGGGAAGACACTGAGACAAGCAGCATCTAAAGGACAAACTAACCATTTGTTTGGATAAAAATGAGCCACGTAGCAGAGAATGGCTTCCCTCCATTGCAGCTGTATTCTCTATCCAAGATCATAATCAATATTCTTTAACACTGAGTGGCCTACCAATAGCTGAATTTAAACACACACACACGCACACACACACACACACACACACACACACACACACACACACATTTCTGAGTCATCTTTCAAGAATCTCCAAAGCAAATGATTTTGATCAAGAAGAGCAGTAAACCTCGTTCATGGTGTGGGGCTGCAAGAGGACAAACACTGCCCTCATTCAGTCTATTAGGAGGGGAAACTAAAGCCTGATGTAGAAGCAATATTGCTATGAAATCCTCCCTGATCGTTTCCACCGGGGTCTGTTCAGCTTAAAAGCCATGCTATTTAAAAAGAAAGAAGAGTAGAGTATTGCTGTGAATACTGTGAACATGGAAAAGGAATGCACAGGAGAATAAATCGGAGAGATAGCATTAAAATGCCTTTTCATAGTCAACACAGAAGAATCTTATCTTCCACAAAAAAAAAAAGAAAAAGTGCTGGTGAATATATGAGCTGCTAATATTCTGCAGCAGCTGAGATTCCATCTTGGAGGGGAAAAGGAATGATTTCCTTGTGATGGTTTGAAAAGAAATCCACAGAGAATGAAGAGCTAGTGTCCCCACTTAGAGATTGACTCTGGTGATACCACATTCTGAGACGTTGTTTTCTGTCAGGGGCTGTCATACCAGCTCAGATTTGTATGTGATTTGACACAAACAGAAGGGGTTGGGGTGCAGAGAAAGTGCTTTTGATTTTTACCTCCGGTTATAAAACAGTGCAAAGGATGAGGAAGTTGCTTTCCTGGGTGACAAAGCAGGGAACTTCTTTAAATTAGCAGTTACTTAAAGGTTATTAGAGTCAAAGAGTCTCAAGGGAGAGTTATGCCAAGACGTTGCAACTAAAGTTTAACAGGAATCAGTCATCAACCCACCAGGAAAAAAAAAAAAAACTTAAAAATTGCTTCATTCATTTTGTAGTAACTTAAATTCAATTCCTTCAAAATAACTAAGTGAAAACAATTGATCGATCCCATGAAGAAAACAGAGTGCAGTGAAATGGACTACATCAAAGACGTCACTCTTTGAGGTCCAAAGAAGAGATGGGGTTCTCAACTCAAGCCACCCACAGGGTAGGTTGAGGGTTTGTGTACTTCCATCACAGACAAAGAATTTTCAATACGTGTCATCAAGAGGCATAAAGAGGTTTAATAGGCAGAATTTTTAAAGCATAGACTCAGAATAAAGCATGAGCCCTCAAGAAAGGTACATGATGATGTGGACCTGAGTATACCATTGGGTTTTGAAATGTCTCCAAGACAGGTGACTTAGGAAGCATATCCTCCTGATATAGATCACCCATTGGCAGGTTCTGCAAAACACAAACCTTTTGCATGCGTTTGAAACTGAAATATACTGGTGCTGGTTCACCAATATTACTGCTTCCTTGAGGAT
The DNA here is from genome assembly GCA_004027455.1 of Hydrochoerus hydrochaeris. NCBI lineage: Eukaryota > Metazoa > Chordata > Mammalia > Rodentia > Hydrochaeridae > Hydrochoerus > Hydrochoerus hydrochaeris. The sequence goes on from PVLA01007005.1 coordinate 82,688, forward strand.
GGAGCTCTGCAGGAGGATGCACAATTTACAGTGAAAACCACAGGCACAGGATCAAATTTACAGGCTTATTGTGTCTTTAAGGACTTTTTAATTTGTGTGTGAGTGTGTGTGTGTGTGTATGTGTGTAACCTCCTGGCTCAGAAAAAGACTTGAATAACTTTTGTGTACCAAAGATGCAATTTTTCTTAAACTTACAGTTTTAAAGCTACAGTTTTTTCCTTGCCTTTTAAAATTTCTTTTGTCCTACCTCGGAACAATATTTCTCCATTTCAAATATCTTCAAACCACCCTCCCTTGGTTTCTCAGACTGAGTAGTTATAACCAGAGCCAGCTCTACAATCATCAATGCCCCAGTTCAGAGCTACTGCCTGAGACTCTGTTCTCTTTTCATTGCTCTGCCATCTGCACCCACATCGATGCTTCTGCTATCACTCCCAACTTCTCGTGTATCTCAGGACTCCAAGTAGGCTAGCCCAATGCTCTTTGTCTCATCATCCCAAGCAGTGATTCCTCCTAGATGGTGCTTACACCAGCCACTTTTGCTTCCTGAGGCACTTGGCTGACAACTCCACTGCTACGGTCTGAATACTTGTATCATGGAGAATTGATACACTGGACAAATTTGTTTCCAACAAATTTCTTTTTTAAAACAAATTTATACATTTAAAACTAATCCCGAAGGAAATGGCACTAGGAGGTGTGGCCTTTGGGAACTGATTGGGTCATGAAGAAGGTGCCATCATGAATAGGATTAGTATCCTTAGAAAAGCATCCTTCTTCCCACCTCTTCTGCCATATGACATGAGAAGACCATCTTTGAAGCAAGAAGCTGGTTCTCACCAGATACTGAATGTGCCGTCACCTTTACCTTGGGCTTCCCAGCCTCCACTACTATGAGAAATAGATTTGTGTCATTCATAGCTACTCAGCCCATAGTAGTTCATTATGGTTTTCAGAGCAGACTAAGACATCCAGAAAAATCTTTTAAGATATCTATCTAGAAGGAATGGAATGGCTTAGTAAGAGGGAAAAAATAGTGCTCTGAGATTTTCAGGTAAATCATTTTCCTTTTTGAGTCTTGGCTTTTAATATGAGAAAGAAAGGAAAATAGAGTAATTATAGCTACCCTATGAAAATGTTGCCAATTAAGTAACATTGTTTGTAAAGTCCCTATGGAGCCCAGCGGCACTGCTTTCATGGGAAATTGGAAATTTATTGCTTACAGTTTAAGGATAATAAAAAGTACATTCGGAGCTAAAATAGTATTTGATAAACTAAGATATTTGTCCATGTTAGCTCAAATTTCCTGGGCATTTGCAAGTATCTTTGTGATTACAAATCAGGGCCAGAAAATACCAAATTATGGGCATGCAGAGATTGAAATAAAATTCACCATTGTTGAAAGAAAACACTACAGTGTGCCTAAAATAGACACAAGTGAATGAATCAGTAGATTGGTGATCAATCTTTATTTGCTCCATTGTATTTCCCTGGCAGACTATTTTTATCTCATTGACTGATTTTCTTGCTAATTTATAAGTAGTAACCTGTCTGTAAAAGTCCTCCACATTGCCTTTAGATTAATTTTTACCTGCTCAGTGTCTCTCTGATTGATTCATCACTTCAGAATCAAAGTGTATTATTGGTAAAAATGACATCGCCATAGCATGTATTTTTGTATTACATGAAAACTAAGGATGCCTAGGAGAGTCTTCAGTGCATACACAGCCATCCCAGTCTACATCTTTGCAGGAAATTAAATATTAAAGCCCTAACTGGTTTAAAGAATTAGATTTCAGAAAAGAAAACAGAAAATGCATTGCATTATTACATTCATTTATAAAGTGAATTTGTTTGTCTAGAATAGCACACTAACAATAATTAGTTAAGGACTGAAAATACACGCATTTATAATCTGTTCTTTAAATCCAATATTAATATGAAATTTCATTAGCATTTTAGATGTATCAATATATCCTTTTACTGTTATAATGATTGTGAACAAATGGTTACATAGTGTCAAAATTATAAAGCAATAGCTGGCAATTCATTTTTTTTATCATGTGCATTCCTAATAGCCTCATACAATCACTATTAGATCAGATCTCTGTGAGGAGTGTTAGGAAAATTAAAACAGACAGGCATCTCTTTAAGGCATTTGGTGCAATTTAGTTTAACTTAATAGGGTATTTCTTCAGGAGTCCAAATGGAAGTATGAAGTAGTTCTGCCAACATTTTCAGATCTTTGTATTAGAACTATCAGTTGCTTATGAGCAAGTTGATCATAGAGTCCTTTAATTTGCCTTGTACATAAGGTTGGGCTCCTACATGATACTGTTTTGTGGCTCAGCTCAAGTGTTTCTCTGCTTTTGTGTCCGTTTAAGCGAATGTGCAGCCAGCAACAGTCTCCCGGTCAGTATTCAGTGCACATCTCTCCGTCCTCTCTCTCCTATCACTGCATATGTCCCTCACCACAGTCGTTTTAGATGTCATGTATGTTATTCCTGTTGTATCCCCTTTTATCATGCCATTTCAAGCAACTACAAAAGAGATCTTGCTCCTATAAAAATTACAACTGGAGCCAGCTTTATTTTTCATCTTCATAGGAGAAAAATCCAATAAATTTTATTATCAAAATCCACCTCTGCTTTAAATGTTTAGAGTTACAGTGAATTTTACTTTTATTATATTGTGTATTCCATTTTTTGCGAACAGATTAGGACACATACTCAAACTGCGCAACTTTCCATAGCAACAAGATGTAAGATTCGATATGACATTCTTTTGCATTTTCTGGCATAAATGGCTGTGAACTACTTTGGTTCTTGCCTTTGAAATGCATTCCCATAGCACTCACAAGTAGAACAGTCCCAGAGTTTGTTTTGTGTGTGTCTCAAAACCAATGGAGCAAATTATTTCTATATTCTAACTGTATTTTTAATTATGACTAGTGTTCGATACTGAATTTCAGGAAATTAAAATTCTTTTTTTTCTGTGTATTCACATAAGATATGAAATTCTTTTCTCTTTATATGATCTGGAGGATAGGGGAGTTAGATATGTAATTAAGGAACTTGATCATACTCTCTCAAACACAGCCATATGACTCCCTGGATATAAATCATGGAGGGAATTTGGTGGGGAATTGAGGTAGTGTGTTTCTATGTTGGTAAATGTTATGCTTTATATCTAGGTGTTCCCTGCAAAGCCTCATGGCCTAGAGAAGGGGCTTTTGAAAGGTTCTCATATTATACAGGCAGGCAGCATAGCTGACTTGCTTTTAGGAGGTAGGGTCTTGGTCTGGAGGGCCAGGTCACTGGGAGTATGGCCTAGAAGGATTTGCCCCCCTCCCCTGCTCCACTGTTTGTTCTTTTTCCTTCTTGTTACATTTCTGTGAACAGTCTTCCTCCATTGCAAGCCCTTCTTTTCTACCTTCCTGCCAAAATGAACTTATCCTCTTCTAAGCTGCATGGTTGGGTATTGCATCTCAGTAACGACAGAACGACTAAGGCAGCAAACACGATACTCTATTGGTGGTGGTCCAATTCCTTAGACTTGGGAGATAATTCATAAATTCTAAATCTCAGTGATCATACCTGTTTTGTTATTTTCTCTACCTTACTAAGCATTTTATTCTCTATGAACTGAGAAGACTGGCCAGCTGCAGTAAGGAAATCATAAATGCTTAGGATAATATTTTATAAAACCCACAAGTCCCCACAATCCTCTGGCAGGAGACTTGTAGGTGACCAAGAAATCCAAATTCAGCATTTGTCCCACTAAGTGCTTTTTTGAAGAATGGTTGTTGCAAAGCAGTACCTGGATAGGGATATTTTAAGTAAAAATTGCATCTATGATAGAAGAACTGAGCAAGAATAATTTTCAGTATTTATAAATAAATAAAAAATTTATTTTACTTTACTTTATTCAAATAATATAGTGAAAGAAGGTGATGCTCTGGAAATCTGGCAGCCAACTTCTCTGTTTGCACAAATGCATGCTTGATGCAACCCATGTTTACATAGTTCTGGTTTACTGTAGTGAAGGTATTCATTACATATTTGTTGCTGGTTTCTTATGTTATTAATACTGTTTTTTTTTATATAAAAAAAGACCAAAAGAGGCTGTTTCATGTTTCTCATGCTTAAACATGGAAGATTGTGAAGAAATACAGGAGCAAAGAAACATGGACTAGAAGAGAGAAATTTATTATGTATCAAGATATACATGTTTGACTTATTTAAATTAAAAACTAAGTGAGCTAGGGATAGTAGCACATGCCTATAATTCCAGCACTTGGGGAGGCTAAGGCGAAAGGAGCGCAAATTCAAGGTCAGGCTGAACAACTTGGTAACTTACCAAGACCTGAAATCCTGTCACAAAATTTAAAAAGGAAAGAAAAAGGGGGTTGGGAATGTGGCTCAGTGGAAAGACCCTGCATTCATTCCCCAGTACTATTAAATAAAAGCAAAATGAATGAAAAAGTATTTATGGCGTGTATATAGAGTATGACAAATTAGAACAAAATTGACAACCATGTATCTGCCATCCAAGTTAAGAGTGGTTTTGGTAACTCTGAATATGAAGCATGACCCTTTTTAGTACATATAAAGGTATGACATCACCTGCCACTGTGAGATATCTTATTATTCCTCTACAGAGAAAAAGCATGGCCCTAAATTTTGGTTTGTCTTCCTTTAACTTTTCCCTGTGATTTTGGCACTTGTGTTGAATGATTTCTGGTGATATAAGTGGAACCACTATCTCCTACAACTTGATTTTTTTTAACCAATATTACTTCCTAGGATACATGCAACTTGACGTGTGTAGCTACATTTCATTCATCACTGCTACATACGATTGTTCCATTTTTTTGAAGAAAAAACATAAAAAAGAAAATTGGTTGCAAAACAGCATATAGCACTATTTGCTGCTTGAAAGAATTCTTGCTTTCATTTCCATTTTAGTTTCTGATTTAGTTTTATGCTTCCCCTGAAGTAAAAGAATGATGGAATGAATATTAGGAGTAAACGGGAATTTAGAGATAATTTTGTTCTTTGTGTATGATGTAACTAATGTTCAGGTAAATGAAGAGATTAGGTGAGGTTATAGAAAAAAATACGTGTTTTGGCAACTAGCCTCATGGTTCAGACTACCTTAATAAAAAAAGTTTTCTTTTGGTCACCCTTTTATGCCTTCTCTTTTATTCAGGAATAATTTCTCAAGATACTGAAAGAGAAGCTGTGCCTAGACTCACTTCCAAATGATCAAGGGTCCCAGTTTTTAGAAAAAAATATAGGGGACTTTATAGCACAAGGCAATTTTTTGCCCTTAACTAATTGTTTCATCTCTGTCATGTAGAATATAGGCCTTTTGTGGACTGAACAGTTTGCTTTTTCCCACTTGTACTGAAAACAAGTGATAAAAGTAAATTAAAGGAAAAATGTAGTGGCTCTTAAATTAATGGAAGTACAAGAACCTCCTGCTAATTTAGAGTTGGAAATCACAGCTTCAGAAACGCTAATGTAGGAGGATCATGTCAGAAACTAGTCTAGTGTACTTTTAACAACCACCCAGGTGATGAATTCATATTATCCATTAACCACTTGGGGATAATATATGAAGGAGTTGAACTTGTGCATTGTATTGGAAAACTAGTTACCAAGAATATTCTTGGATGATGCCAAGAATAATTTTTTTAAATATAAAGGAAATGATAGGACCACATGTACTGGAAGTAGTGATTAACAAGAGTGTAAAAGCTTTTGCTTTCAATAGTAAGTAGCAAGGGCAAGCTTCTTGGTAAGAGTTTTGAAAGAAAAACATTCAATATCTAAGCATACATCAACCACTCTTGCAACACAGTTCTGTTTCTCACACAGCACAATGTGTATAGTGAAGCATACCACACTGGGTAATTAATTGTTTTTTTCACTTTGTTCTGGTTTTATTTTTCTGGCTGTCCACCATATGGATATTTTCTTATATTTGGGTAATATTTACCATGTGGTTATGAGTCAAGCTACATCAGTATTGGATGACAGATCTCAAATGACACAGATGTATTTGTGAGTGTGTGTTGTATGTGTGTGTGTCCCACTAAACATCAGGCGGACCCTGGCATCTCTGGCATAGGTTCAAGGGCTGTTCTACCCACAACAATATTGAGAGTTTGGCAGCAGCAGTACAAATAGCAGCTTCCTTAAGGACCAGAAGCAACAACGATGCTCCTTCCAGTCTGTCTCTATGGTCTTGCAAGTGACACAGTTTTTTGTTTACTCATATTTGTGACCATGTTCCCTTGCCTTTCTGCCAGTTCTTCTTATTGGGTATCCATTCATAAAGGTGAGTACTTTGCACATTAAACTCACCAAGACTATGCACAACTTCTGCAACCCGTTGCCTTCTACCACAGGCACTACAGACCTGACTAAATGTGCTAAGTTATAAGGACCCAGGACTGAATTACTTGCATTAATATTTAGTTAAGTTAGGTGAAGAATATTTTCTCTGGAATTTGTCAGTGTTTCTTTAGCATCTCATCATCATTCGTGCTCCAATAGAACTGGATCTATAGCTGTATGTCCGGTTCATTGTTCTGGTCTGATAATATATTCAGTATTCCTTCCCAATCATGTGGACCAAATGGAGTCCTGAGTAGCTCCCTAGGCTAAGTCTGAGATGCTTGGAAGGCAATATGCTAGCTCCCTATAAGTTTGCATTTCAAAGAGAGGGGAGGCCTGGGAACATAGAATAGTCACAAGGTTAAGGGACACTTTGCTATCAAGCTTTTGGGGAGATTTTATTTATATGTGAAAGTACTAGAGTAAGAAGACATTTTCAGGAGCAGAGAGAGCAGCTGCTTCACATCTCTTCAAAAACTGGAAAAAATTATCCTGACCTTGCCTGTTCTTTCAAGACAGGTTATCAACCTGTCTTGGTTATCAATTTATCACTCAAACGCAAGACTGAGGCAAGGGGAAGCCACATACATTACTTATTACCAGGAAATTTGTCTCTGATTCTAAACACTGCATGCATATACTCGGGTTAAGTTGCATAAAGCCAAACTTTAATAACGCAGCAGTTAGATATAAGCAGGATTTCTCAAAGTGCATATACAGACATCCTGCATCAAAATTACCAACAGAGTTGGGGTAAGAAGTGAGAATATAAGGGGTGGGGCATCATGATTCTGTGTAGGAAAATCCTTGAGCTTTACCCCAAATCCGCTGAACTAGAACCTCTGGGGCATAGGGCCTAGAGATCTGTACTTTAGCCAGTATACCCAAGTGATTCCAATGCCCACCAAGAAGTTGAAGGAACTGAATTTTAAGAAACCACTTCTATTAAGAGAGTGGTTCTCAAAGTGCAGACTGGAAACCCTCACTGTGTGGGCTGCGGATCCCTTTCTAGGGGTCCAGGATGTCACCGTTTAGGTGTGATTTACTTTTCAGCTGTAGGTGGTGGGGCTTTCTAGATGCCCCATGCCACCAGATGGCAGCATCAATGCTCTGACAACTCACAAATGGAGCACTCAGCATTCTTTGGCTCCAAAGGTTCCCTGGCTTTCATTTCCAATAAGACAAATATTGCAAGATACAACCAACATTCACAAAATTTGGAGATCCTCTGTATAGTTGGAGAATATGAAAGATTCTTAACATTAAAAAACAAGTTTAATGAAGACTAAACTAAGTTATCCAAGGCCTCAGGCTTGAGCCTATGTGTATTCTCTTTTAAGATTAGATTAAAATGAGCTTCAAATTCACAGAAGCCGAATATTCTATGCAAACAGAGTTAAGTTAGATATTAGAATTTTGGTGCCTGTGCATGATCTCAGCCACAACTGCTGCACTTTGCTCTCTCAAAGCAAAGGCTTAGAAATTTTCTACCTTCATCCAAAAGGTCATTCTACCCTTGACTTAGAGTAAACATTCACTAAAATGCTCCATGTTCAGTTTGCACATATTTGGTAATTTTTAACAGCAATAAACTTCTGAGTAGGCCAAATCAAATCAAGAGCTCTGTTTAGCTTAATCTTTATTGTTGAACACCTTTCCAAAAATGCATGAATTCTTTTTTGTTTGTTTGTTTTTGTTAATCCAGGGTCTGCTGTGTTTTCTGACAAACATTCAGAATTTATGTCTTGTCCTAGAGAATAGAAAGGTTTCTGGCACATTAGCATAGTGCTGAGATTTTGTTTTAATATGATTTTCTATATAAATGGCTTGCTTTTTTATAACCTTAACCTAAAAGCAGCTTGAATTATTATACCAGCTTAACCTACTCAAAGTGTTTCTGTTGTAAACTGCTTTCACATATGCCAGACATGGAAGCACACTCCTATAATCGCAGCTCCTCAAAAGGCTGAAACAGTATGATCATAAATTTGAGGCCAGACTATGTAACATCACAGGATTTTGTGTCAAAATAAAAATAAAAAGAGAGGGAAATGTAGCTTGGTTAAAGGCCTGGGCTCAAACACTACTGCTACAAAATGCATACATAGATACTTTTACATTATCATAACATGGATCTTAACTAAGTGTCCAGAAGGGCCCTAAGTGCACATAGACTTGGCAAACTTCATCAAACCACTCAGTTAGTTGTGTTTGACCAAACATCTTTAATACTAAGCATTTTACCTAATCTGTTTTTATTAGTAACATTTAAACATTTTGAGCAATATCTTAGGTCACATTAAAGGCAAAGGAAATATAGACAAATATAATATTTCTAATTGTTTTAGGACAAAAATTAAGATTCTATTGGGTATTGTTTTGTCAAGCATTGTTTATTTTGGTTTGCTTTTCAAGAATAATATCTTCCCCCTTTAAATTCCCAAAAAAGTATTCAAGAAAATTACTGTCAGATGGATGATTCTAACCTTTCCATAAATGACTATATAATCATATCCTTTCTAAAGCAGTGCACTTACTTTTAAGCAGAAATTATATATCATATAGTATTTAAACCAATAAATAATTATATTCCTATTAAAGTTTCTTTTTCCAAGTTAACTTGTAGAAGAATAAAATTATGCCAAGTGAGATTCATGTTTACAAAATGAAACCAATCCCTGAAGTCAAGAGTAAGTTACTGTCCAGATAGAGCCACTGGTAAGAGACAGAAAGTGAATTCAAGGGCAACGGTGGGTCCCCCAGCATTCTCCCCAAACTATGAGAAGAAAATGCAATACTCTGAACAGAGCTTCACCATCTTAACCTCAAATAATTTGAAGTAAGTATTCTAAGTGGAAAAATTCTGCTTTGTATGCATGCACTTTGCACCATGAAGCTTGGAAACAGCAACTTGAGTCTGACAAAGTAGCCTCCTCGCTACCCATACAGAGCTGACCAAGCCAAGGAACAAAAAACACATTACTGGTCTCAGTTTTCCAGATGCTAGCAATGGTTGCTGGTGGCAGAGAGTTGGATCTGGTGAGTATTACACACACAGAACAATGCACTGTGATATGACAGACTCTCTTCTCTAAATGAAAAGAAATCATCAGCATCTACCCAGGAAACAAGATAAAGCATTTGTGCTCCTCATTCAGGTGAGTGATTGAAAGCAGACTTGAGTTTCTAAGACAGCAAAAGTATGGGAAGATTTGTTTGAACTAACTTAAAAACAGAACTGATCATCTATTTAAATAAAGTAGTTAAGAAAGTTAACCACTCAGGACTGGAATAGGTAGCTCTTTACTGAGTTTGACTTTAGAAATATTGACCCTCTAACTCCAAATTGTTTATCTCAAAGACTCACCACAGTATCTGAAACCCAAACCATCAAATCAATCACTACTTTGCATGAATGCAGCATATATCTCTAAATCCATTCTCCCTAGAGAATCAACAAGCAATATACTAAAGGGAAATATACACAAAAGATACTCATAAAGCCCCAAATTTAAGCAGATAGCTGTTTTACTACAGAACTTCTTGCTTGGAAAAATTATCACCAATAAATGAGGCATAATACCAAGTTTTCCAAACTCTGTTGGTCATACAGACATTCTCTGTGTAACAATTGAGTTCCATTTCTGTGGTAAATGAATTGGTCATAAAATGAGGAATTGTGTACAGTATGTACAATATTCAGAACAAATAAACAGTCAAAGGAAACTCCAACTTGATGACTGCTTTTATTTGTATAACTCTTACATGTACTGTAATGTAAAATAGAACATAAAAGCTCTATAAACAAGATGTATGAAACTGTACAAAAAAAAAAAGGTAGGCCATAAGTCTTGAGTAATGAGTCATAAGTCTGAACAGCACACCTTGGTCTAAGTATAAATAGTTGTTAAACAGGAACTTAAATGAGGAGTATCTATAATGCATCTTGATAGACTGTTTTTACTCAGATTAGAAAATGCATCCTCCCAGATGACCACTGATAGGAGCTATCTTAGTGTATCAGGGGTACTATAACAACAACAACAAAAAAAAATACCATAACTGTCTCCTTTGTAAGCACCTGAAAATTACTGCTCACAGTTGTGGCCAGGAAATCCAAGGTTAAAACACCAGCAGATTCAGTGTCCAGCTAGAACTCATTCACTTATTCATAAATGGCACTTAACTTACTGTATCTTCACACGGGTCCTCTTTGTAAAAGCACCAATCCCATTTATAAGGGTTCCAACTTCATAGCCTAATCATATTCTAATTTTCTAATATTATCACAGCGGGGGTGAGATTTCAGTGTGTGAGTTTTGGTGGAACATCAATATTCAGAGCACAGAAATTTGCAAATAACTACCTGCAGCAACTCATGAATCCACAATCACACATGAGTACTTAAGCATGGATTTTTCTTTTCATCAAAAGATCTAGCTTTAGAGAACAGAAATTTGCAGCTACAAGGAATTTTCCTTTTGGTTTGACTGAAAGTGACACCTAGAGGGTGGGTGTTGGAGATGGGAAGGGACTGTTGCTGGGGAAGTGAGCCTAGGAGCAGCCCTACTCTGTAAGTTACAAGAAATCTCACAGTAAGAGTGAAAGCGTAGCAGGGAGTCCAGAAAGCACGCATGAGAATTACCAAAAGGACCACATGGGAATGAACTGAGAAAATAGTGGGAGGTATTCAACATAGCTTTTGCTCATGGACCTCTTTCGCCTAGGACTACTTTTAGTAGGGGAAAAAAATACACTATTGCTGCTTTCCAGAGGCAGATTCAAAGAAAATTACTTTAATGCTCCCTGATTCCAAGAAAATTCCTAGAAGTAATTCTTTCTTGATTCATATATACATGAATAGAATACAGGGTGCAGAGTGGGGAGATCTTCAGAAATACACATCAGATGTTCAACACAGCGTGGTTCTCCGCCAGTGCTCTGATGCTTACCACCAACTACATTTTCACTTCTTTTTTTCATAGAAAATGAGTTAATTTTATTATTTTAGAATCATTACTCAAAACCTCACCATTTTTTAATTTTGTATTTTGAAGATAGTCTATGATGAGAGTTGACGAGTTTCTTCCAAAGAAAAGTACCCAGAATAGTTTCCCCATCTAATATTAATTTATTCTGTAGAACGACGGGGTAATCAAGACTCAGAATTAATCTGTAAACACCAATCTAATTTTGAAATTAGGTTTTTCATTTTAAGTGATTGGGGATGCACTTGATCCTAAGACAACTTTTCCACATTGCCTCTCCGAAGAACTTAACACAGGTCAGAAAAAAAAAATGGTGAAAGGGCTTTATTTTGTGAGATGAGCATCAAAACTCAGTGAAGATACAATGTACACGTGCACTCTGACTTTAAACTGAATCCTCTCTGAAAGCCGTGTCTTGCTGTAGCAAGAAAAATTTTCTTTCTTCTTCTCACCTAGAGTCATGTTTCTCACCTTAATATTCACATTCAATGAAATATTTTCATGTGAAGTTTCTACTGCTTGTCTAAAGGTACAGTCTCCCTGCTATATGACGGGCTGCAATATTTGTACCTTGTCAACTGCTAATTAGCATGACAACCTGCAACTTTTTTTTTTTTTAATTTGCTGCAGCCTTTGGTATCTGGGCTTATGTTAAAAGTGAGGGCTGACATAACTGTTCTCCTTTTATACTTACTCCAAGTTTCGTGGATGCTGAAAGAAATATTTTTGTGCTTATAAGGCAGTCTGTCCTGTTATCTGAAAGAGGTAAAAAGGCAAGCAAAAAAGTTAACAAAATAAACATTTCTGTGCCTTAGCCCATGCCAGAAGGAAAGTAATAATCCTGTCTCTGAGATGTCTAAATGATAACTTATCCCTACATGATTTACTGTGAATAAATATTGAATTTGCCTGATATCCAAAATACTGTGTTGTCTTCTATTACTGTAATAAATATTGTGAGTGATAATAGATAATTAGTACTTACAGTGTTGACAGTGATATTCGTGCTTTTAGATATGCCCTTGATTAACTTCCACATTGGTCTTCTGCACCTTTCCCCCTTTCTGTCCTTCTGTATATCCTCTGTTCATTAAGAAGTGGCCTTTAAATAAGAATGGCTTTGAATCTCACATCTGCACAGAAACACAGGAATCACTCAGCACAAGTCAGTTGCAAGGTCATGTGTGAACAATGAATGATGCCACATGCCTGTAATCCCAGCACTCAGGAGGCCAAGGAAGGAAGATGGCAAGTTCGAGTCCTGTCTGGGGAACTTAGTGAGATTCTGTGTCAAAAAATAAAAGCAAATACAAAGGGTTGGGGATATAGCACAGTACAAAGGCCCTGTTTAGTCTCTAGTGCTACAAACAGTCCCACAAAACACCCATATTATGTGGTTGTGCAACTTATGCTCAAGAATTAGTTTGCAAAAGAGGGCAAAAGGGCTTCTATTTCATTTTCTAATCAGGTAGAGGAATTTTACAACAGCTCTCAATAGCATGTGACCATTTTTAAACAAAATCCAGCATTACTGTCTCAGGGCAGGCACAAATTAGCCACGAGCAACTCCATCCTGAGAGCTTTGCCAAGGTTACCACTGAAACACAGCTTCCAAGACACAATCAGGGGTGAGGAATGTGCCAAAATAAAAGAGACATCACTGCTCAGACCATAGATACTGAAATACTATTTCTCTTGAAATAATGAAGCAAATTATTTACCACCACTCTCTTTCTTCCTTGCTTCTTCTTTCTTCCTTTTTTCTTTCTTTCTTTCTTTCTTTCTTTCTTTCTTTCCTTTCTTTTCTTTTTTTCCTTCTTTGCCTTTATCTCCTTCCTTTCTCCCTTTCTTCCTTTTTTCTTTAAGTTTTTGAACTGAAAGATAAGTCACCACATCCTTGCTTTGTTTTCTCCTCTCCATTTCCACTTTGTTTTCTAACGAAATCACATGCTTTCTTATCTCAGATCATCACTGACTTCATTCAAGTCTCCAATTCCCATGTTTCTTTCTGTTTCATGACCTGGCTCAAGGTAGTTTGTTAGGAATACCTAAGGAGTGCATGGAGGACCTACCATATATATATATATATTAGTCACTTTCCTTTTATTGGTACAAACACTCAACATCCATATCTTAAAGAGGAAGATGTTTATTTTGGCTCAAAGTTTCAGAGGATTTAGTCCATGGTTGGTGGTTCCAAGGCAGAAATGGCAGGGAAAATGTCATGGTGGAAAAAAGCTACTCACCCCATAATGACAAAGAGACAGAGAAAACTAGAGCTGGGGACAAGAATGTATTCTTTTAAGTCATATGCCCAGTGATCTACCTCCAACAAAGCCCCATCTCCTTACTGCACATTCAGCCATGAACTTAGCAATGGATGAATCCACTGATGAGTATAGCACCATCATGATCCAACCAGTTTCCAAAAACCCTATATCTGAGTACATGAAATTTGGCAATGGGAGTTAGGAGGCAGGAGACATTTTAGATGTAAGCCTTAGCAGCATTTCTCACATACCTTAGGGTTCATAGAAGTCCTGCAGATCCAATGTGACTTACAGTAATATGTACCTTATTTTTCATGTCTTTGAAAAGTAGTATCATTCATGAATTTTAAGGACAAGTTAAACTTCAGTAAAACTGTTAATGAATTTGGCATTTATTATCACTTTAAAACTCTTTTCTACAATGGCAGTGTTTCCCCATTATTGGAGATCCTACATGAAGGAGGTGGTTGGTAGTAGTGGAGGTGCATGAAATACTAGGTGTCTCTAAGAATCACAAAATAATAACTACCATGACATTCAGAATTGTTGTCTGGGAAGAATGGAGAAAGGAACAGAAAGGAGCTTGTAAAAGAAATCAGTGGTTTGCAAAGTGTTCATAGCTGTTTATTTTATTACTAAACTTTGTAATTTATATGACATATATAAGATACATTCTTCTGTATCATTAAAATAATACTACTTGCTAGATATTCAGATATGACTGTCTGATAACACTTCCATACATTTAGGTAGCTCGTGTTAAAAATAGATAGTTATTATGAAAATGTTCAAAATTCTTCACATCCTATTATCATCTAAATATCAAAATAATGGAATATTCTATTTAAAATATTGTAGAGAATCTCTGAAAAAGAATTCCAATGCCTAGTACACAAGTTTTCCTATTGCATCTGTTACTATGAACATACATTCTCACCTTGCTTGTACACACTTGCAGTGATTATGAAGTGCTTTTCCATTTATCCTGCTTGTCTGAGGTAAAAAATCTTTCTCTGGGACTCTAAGCTCTTTGAGTTAAAAGTCCTTTCATTTCACAGAAGTTGGTGATTTTTAAAAATTCCAGTAAATGTCCTTTGCCCACTTTCAAAAGAGGATGGTTAGAAGTGAATTGTCTTTAGGATCTTCATCTGGCTCTAAAAATCTCTGATTCAGTGTTCATCAAGGAAAGAGTCAAGTTGCCTTCCCAGCATCCTCATTATCAAAGAATCTAGATTCTTCTCTACACTATGGAAAAGGAAGAATACTTGGGATTAGCATGTATACATGATATATAAGAGGGCCCTGGCCTCTCAGGGGCTCCAGGTTAAAAACGATCTTGTTTCTGGTGATCTCTGCCAGACTTTTGATTATTTGTGTAGATAATAACAGCTAATGCTTATTGGACACTTTACTAAGCAATATGCAAAACATTTTACTTGAATTTCTGAATGGTTCTTACAATGTGAAAGTTGTCAAGATCTAGATTTGAACTTCAGTGTAACCACTATTTATCCATAAGACCTTCAGCAACAGTATTTCGCATCTCTGAGTATCTGTAAAATGGGGATTGTATGGGAGTAAAATCTTTAAAAATGTTTGCAAAGGGCTATTAGAATGCAGATGGGGACACCAACAGTCTAATAAATGGTATTTTGTTGCTGTTGTTATCATTATTATAGATGTCACTAAATAGGCATTATGTTGGTCAGAATTTCTAAGTCTTTGATCCTAGACTCTTGGTTCAGACTCTTGATTTTCCTGCACACAGTCTGGAAGTCAGGTCCTTTGTCCTGCCCTGTGGATCCTGGGGTTCTGCCTGCCCTTCCCACATATCCTATCCTGTTCCCTAACAGTCCATTGCATACTCAATTCTGCTTGATATTTCCAGTTTCTCTGTACTTAAACCTCAATTACTCTTTTCCTGTCTAGCAAACCTCATAATACAGTTCTGAAACCATCAAATAAGAAAAATAGTATATCACTTAATCCACACACCACCAATCTTATGAAGGTACAAGGTCTTGGCCATACTCAAATCATAAACTCTCTGGAGTCCCAAGACAGCTTCCTCAATTCTCATCATCTCCAGTAGAATGGAATACGTATCAATTCTGCTCGGTCATATGGCTGAGCTAAGCTGCAACAGAAGCTGAGAATTAGAATCTCCAACTGAGTGTCCATGAACCCCACTAAATTACTAGAGTAACAGAAAAGGAAGATACATCTTAGAGACAACCAGAAAGCTGCCAGAGAGAGGTAATAGTATTTCCACATTACATATGGACACCATCACTCAGAGAAATTTGTTCTCCCAGCAAGAAAACAGAGGCATCAGAAATTGAAGTCCATTCCATCAGACTGCACAGCTATTTGTGAAGGTGCTGGTTAACAGTCCTTGGGTCTCCATGTTCGCTGAGAACCCAGTTGCCTCCAGCAATCTCAATAGGAAAATCATTTCAAATCAGATGCTGGGATTTTCCACTCTTATTTTGGCAGGGAGAGTAAAACAAGTTATTTTAGCTACCACATGATTTTTACATACCCTAGTAATTCTCTTAACAATATTTACTAAGTAAGCGATACACTTTTGCAAATGTGAAAAAAGTCTTCAGCATCTAAGGCTGCAAAGGTTTGTCTTCCTTGCATATTGCAATGATTACAAACAGTATCTAAATGAAGTTTCTAATTACAATTTTCAACTACTTCTATGGCAGGTTTTAAAAAGATGTTCCAATGCAAACAAAGATAACATTCATATTATTTAAAGTAAAGATCAATTATTTGATTTATGACTTCAAGTTATTTTATCCATATTTGGTTCAAGTCTACATTGCTTTGGTTTTCAATACTGGAAAAACTTTCATTTTGTATTCTTCACAGATAAACACAGATTTAACAGTTAATGAATAGCTTCCCTGCTGACATTTTCAGTTTTAATTCAGTCTATTCAACCTAATTTTTCACACTGTGTTTATTAGAGATCAATAATCACATTATTGTGTGCTAATAGATGCTTCTAATGCATAAATAATCCTCTCAAGAATTTGGACACCACTATGGAAGCTGTTTAATATTAGCTATTAATAACTGGCTAATGGGGGGTAGTTTTCAATTTGCATATGAGTACCATTAACCAGGGTAAGCAATCCGCTATAACAAATATGCACTCTCCAAATTCTAGAGACTTAAGACAATAAAACTGAATTTTTTTTCACTTTTTTGCATACTTAGAGCTAGTATTAAGGTTCTGCTCAACTAAATCATTCAGATATAGCTCCCTGCTTTCTTGCTGCACAGTTTTCCAGATCCTAGAAAATCCATTCAGCCTGTAGAAGGACAGAGAACAAAATGGTGAGCGAATGGGAGTTGTGTAGATAGGCCAGGTCTGGAAGGCTCTTGTTACTTCCACCATAACCGGCTGACTGACACTCAGTGGCAGGACCACACCTACCTGCAAGGGACTCCGGGAAATGTAATACAGCTATGTGTACAGGTGGATGGAGAAATGGATTCAGCCAGTGATTAGCTACCAAACACAATTGAATCCTTGTCACAAATACCAAAAAAGCTTGCTGTGCTACAATAAAAAAAGGAAATTCAATTAATAAGTGCTCTTTAAAATGAATATTTTTTTATTTTAAAGAGAATAAAACAAAACAGAACAAAATAGATCAGAACAAAACAATGCAAGCAACACAGGATTTCAAAACAACACAACAGGAAATCACCAGTGGCTACAATAATGTCCCTTGTTTTCTTCAAAATAGTCCATATCTTTGCACAAAATGAATTCAAAAAAGACAGAATAGTATCAAACTGATTAAAACAAGAGAATGAAAGCATTGCAGGCCTTCAAAACCTTAAATTAAGACCTTCAACACTACAACTACTAGTGAAATAGATGTAATTTAGGTTTTTAATATTTACCTACAAACAACTGCCTGAAGTAAAATACTTTTATTGCAGGAATATGTACATAAAGTGAAACTGACATTTTAACTATTTGTAAGTGGCATTAAGTACTTTGCACATTGTTTGACAAATGTCACCATTCTCTTTCTCTACAACACTCATATCATCGTAAACCGAAACTCCATAGCTAATAAATAACTTCCTCTACCCCTGGCAACTACCACCCTGCCTTCTGTCTCTATCCATCTGACAACTCTAAGTACCTCATATAATATAAGAAAATAATACAGTATTTGTCTTTCTGAGACTGGTTTACTTCACTTAGTACAGTGCTGTCATGATTCATCCAAATTTAAGGTTAAATAATATCCCATTGCACATATTACCACATGATTTATCTGTCAGTGGACATTTGGGTTTCTTCAGCCTTTTGCAGGATTACAGATAATCTTGAATGCAGATGTACAAATATCTGCTCAAGTCATTGTTTTCACTTCCTGAATTTATACTAACCAGAGGAATTGCTATATCATGTGAAAATTCTATTTAATGTTTTTAAAAACTGCCATATTGTTTCCCACAATAGTGATAAAGTCAAAATATTTTGTTTTTGTTTTTTGTTTGTTTGCTTTTATTTTTGAGACAAGGTCATACTGCATAGTTCAGCCTGGGCTTGAACTCATTACATAGCCCAGGCTGGCCTTGAACTCATGTTAATCCTCCTGCCTCAGCACCCCTGCAAGTCAAAATGTTTTTAAGACAAATTTATAATCAGTATCTACCTAAAAAAAGGTTTTAATAACTTATTGATAAGGACATTGTCCTCAATAGAAGTTTTATTCATTAAAGTATTAAGTGCTTTTAATATATCTCCTAAAAAACAGATTAGTGGGCTGGGGATTTAGCTCAGTGGCATAAGTGTCTGCCTGGCAAGAGTGAGGTTGTGAGTTTCATCCCCAGTACTGAAAAAGAAGAAAAAAAAATCGGTTAGTTTTAATGCCATTTTCCCATTGTTTCATTATTGAATGAAGTGATAAAATGTGTTGAATAGTTTGCTGAGTTCAAGGAGAGAATAAAGAGCAGGCATTTGGTTGGAAAAATATGTGCTAAAAGTTCCATTCTAACTCTCTTATGGCATTGCTATCTATACCAATCACTTTTCAATTGCTGGAAGAAAATACCTGACACAAAATTTAAAGGAAGAGAGAAAGAAATACAAATTTCTTGTATTTCAAATTTCAATTATTTTGGCTCACAGTTTCACAGGTGTCAGTCCATGGTTGACTAAGACAGAAAGCTCATAGTGGAAGCAGGCAACAGAGCAAAATTGCTGAACCCACAGCAGCCAGGAAGCAGGTAGATGAGAGAACCAGCAACAGAAGAAAGGTGACAGACAAGAACACTCCTTATAAGTCAGACTCTCAATGATCCATCTCTTCAAATCAGGCCCCACCTCCAAGCAGCACAGTCAGGTCTGAACTGATCAATGGATTAATCCTCTGAGGAGTTTAGCACCCCCCACACAAGCCAGCACCACTTCTGAACAAATGAACTTTTGTGGGGGCTATATGAGATCAAATCATTACACTATCTAATAGATTTCCTAGAAATCATAGGAACGGTACATCACACCATGCCCAAAATTGAAGTAAAGAACATCTCTGCTCCACTGTATTAACTTCTAATTAACAATAACCTGCCAGCAACACCATTTAAAGAATCGACATCTTCAGCTCTGCTTTTTTTCTGTTGTTGATCTGATAATTACGCAGATTGCTTTGTATTTCTTTCGCTGGAGATTGCTTCTACAGATTAGTTTTTGTGTAAATATTTAAAACAACTAGCTAGGGTGATGAAAACCTACAAGTTTAAGCCAGACAGCAAGGGGCTTTGAATGGTTGGTTTTGATTTCATTCTCTCTGCCAATTTAGTGTTTCTGAGTGCAGGTACTCTCAAAAATCAAAGAAACTATGAAAATGAAAAGCAAGTACTATAGAAATGAGAGTGTATTTGAACTAAACCCTTAACTAAGAGATTGATTTGGCAACCTTTGGTTCTTAATAATGTGATTTTTAACTTTGGTATTTCATCACAGACATATGATAGAACACTGATATTCTAGGTTTCAAAAAATATTTTAAAGTTAAGTTTCTCCAAGAGGAAAGAGTGAAAAATTAAATTGGGTACAAATTTGATGCCAGATTATTATTTTTCACCACAGAAAATCATAAAAGATCTTTTGCACCCATTCTTAGCTGCCTGTCTCCAAGTCTAGTCAATTTTGAAGAATGTTTATCTTATGTGTTTTTAAAACACAATCACATTTGATGCTGAACAGTAATACTTCAGTAGCTTACCATGTACAAAAAGTGTATAATCAGATGCTGTATGCTGAAACATTTTTCACTGTTGTTACCCATTGATGGAGCATACCTATTTACATAGTTTGATAAGGTTCTGATATAAATTTTTCACATATTAATTTGAAGGCTTTTTGCATCTCCTTCTTTCAAAAAGAAATATACGCTAGTGTAGTTTCTCTTTAACATTTCCTTTTTAAAGGATAAAATCAGAGAAATAAGAGCCTGCAAGTGAAATACACCACAAGTCTTGTTCAATGAGTTTATCTGGGCAGCAGAGAATATAAACTTCCCTAAAGAAAACCTGCAGTCATTTTCTAACATGAACTTTGTGTATAATTTCACGTCTGGCAGTGTGGGCTGCTAAAATGTGTAACATTATAAATAATGGACTTTTAGGCCTCTCCTTAACAACCATTGTCAGGTTCCCTTTTACACAGCTTCGGGGTTACAGCACACACAATTAAGTGGCAGTGGGCACTGAAATCACCCTGGAAGCCTCGCTCAATCTAGCTATTCATTATACAATCGCAATGTGAGTGCCAATAGTTCCAGGAATATTTAACCGGCCTAGGACTCAGATCTCTGCCATTCTTAGTCTTCACAATTATTCTCGTCTCTCCTATTCTCAGGTCCTACTTTTATCCTCATCCCTTTTCCTGGGATTTACCCAGCCAAGCTCCTTACAAACCACTGTTCTCAGTATCTTCTCCCTGCCAACCAACCTCTTTTCTCAATAACTTCTCCCACTTTTTACATTCCTTAAAAAACACATCAAAATGAAATTGCTTTAAATACGAAAGGAAGGCATGTAGTTCTCTTTTTTCTGCCTTAAGTGGATTTATTTCCTAGCCTCCTAGCAAAGTGAACCATTCTGCAGTACGGTATGTTGGTTGATATCAATCAACCCAGATTGTAGTCCTGCCCTCCAGCAAGGTGTTTCTCTAAATCTGTTTTCTTGTCTGTAATTGGAGGGGATAACTCCTACTGTATTCAGGCTACTCTAAAACTCAAACAAGTTACCATACAACTGTTACAAAACCCGGCCCCATTTGTCTCAACATACTTCATCAATTATTATTAAATCTTTCACTTCCTTTGAAATGACTCTTGTAGAGTCCTCTCACCTATTCACTAACCCTTTACTCTCTAATCTTATATTCAGTGAACCAGGTGAAGTACTGTAGTACAGCTAGTTTTAAAGAAGAGGAAACTCAGACCCAGGAACATGAAACAAAAAAGAACTGGGACTGCAAACCCAAGGTCTATGCATGAAGGATGGAGATTCAGATCCTATGTCACCACCTCTGATGCATTGTCCCTGGGTAAAACTAAAACTAAATACAAACTGGAATGTATCAGGTTATTCTGTGAGAACTGGGATGGGGAGAATGCAGCTGATAACTTTCCTTTGGTGATGTTGAGCTCCTAATTCTTTGAAACCAGCCAAAGTAAAGAGAGGAAAAAAAAAAAAAAAACACCTCGCCGTGCAGGATTATTTGGGGTTATCCCTCTATAACAGTAAATGGGCTCACAGCCTAGCCCCAGAGCAGACCGAACAGCTGCAAGTCGGATGCTTGCGTCAAAGCAGGACCTGCAGATGGCTGGGG